>JAQFZF010000156.1:0-21311 GCA_034695365.1 Enchytraeus norvegicus
AGCATTCTTTAATGCCTCTGTCTCTCTCTCTCTCTCTCTCTCTCTCTCTCTCTTTCAGTGCATCTGAACCTTGACGTTAAACACACTCAAACCTATCGGACAAATCTGCCTCAGGTGAAATAGGCTTTTAGCCTGTTACTGTTCAAAAGTGTTCATGCTAAATTAGAAAGTACATTATTATTACATAATAATATATAATATAATATATATTATATTACATATTACTATGTAATTTCTAATTGCTGTTCAAAGGTGTTCATGCTAAATTTGAAATTGCATAATATTATGTGAGTAGTTGTATATTATGGACCTATCTATTGCATTTACCATCATACAACTAGCTATTTAATAGTATACTTTGTTTTATTACCGCAGGTGTATCGGATGGTTGTAGACATTGTAAAAGAGCTTGGTATGTTTGCAATTATTTAATTGTAATTAACTAATTAGATTATGTAATTTGTTATCTCTATAAATTGTGTCATTGTTGAATAATATTGCTTTTAATTTTTAAAACAGGGGAAGTTAATATAATAATAATTTTATTGGATTATCTTTATATTTACTCATTTTTATGTTTAAGTGCTTGATTATTTATGATCTCCTTCATCCTTGAATGTATATGTACACGGTCATCATTCTATCTACCTATCCAGTGCTCTGTCATGTAGCAGTTCCAAAGCAAAAATGTATACACACAGTCAACTATCTTCCTCTTCAATGAACACACTATCGACCAACCCAATAAGTCCGTCTCATGACAGAGGCTTTGCCTTTTCCACACCTCGAAATGATGAGTTTGTTCAAGGAAAATATAGGTTTCTAAGGTGGTTTTCCATTGCCTTCCTCAGTATCGGCGTTAGCCGGCTCTTATGAAACACGTGCAGTTATTGGTTGGACTATTCTCAAATATCCTGGACCCAACACGGGAAGCATCGTCATTAATAATAATAATAACAACGAAGGTTTATAGTACTCGTCACAATGTTAAAGGAGGTCTAGCTGAGATCCTGTAAAATTATGTCATTGTGATGTTTCTATGTCACTTGTAGCTCTACAACCACAGTTTGTGACTCTACTTGGCAAGTTGGCCAATCAGGATCGTTCCCTCTATCAGCTTCTCTCAAATCTAGAACAAAAGGTATGATTTATTAAATGATGGCTGTGCTTATTTCTTAATACTACACAGCATCTGGTAGTTAATAATAATGATATTAACTGCATATCGGTCAGCAAACATCAGACACTTGTTTAACCAATCCATTTTGAGACTCATTTTGCGCACTATGCTGCCGTCAACCATGCCACTTATAGGTTCTAGATATTAGATTCTGATCAGCTCTGGGTGTTGAACCAATAACCAGTAGAGCTGTTGTTTAGTTAGTTTTATTTTTGTTGTTGTTTATGTTTGTATTGTCATTGCATTCCTGATATCATCTTTGAGTGAGAAAATGAACATTAAATCTTCATTATTTTCTTTATTTTTCTCTTCAGTCCTATATCTTTTCAAACCGACTTGAAGGAACCAGTTGTGTAGCGATATATGCTGTTGAGACGTCCCTGACATCACCCCTGGATGAGGAAACAGACCTTAAACCTTTATTATATCATTTGTTATTGTTCAGGCTAACACGCTGTTGCACCACATCTGTAAGGCCGGTAACGGTTGTATACCGAAGCCGCCGCGTAAAGAGGAGCAGCCGGCCTCTAAGAGGAGTAAGGACAGGGCCACGAGCCCCCCAGAGCACCCTCACGCCACCGGGGTCGATAACCATGGTGCTGCCACCGCTGAGGAAAAACTAGCCAGGTAACGTCATACTTCTGTTATAATAAGTTATTTTATTGAGGGTTGCTTTGAGCACAGTAGTGCTCTAATATCGAAGGACACTTTTAGATGGACCTGGTTGGGATTCTAACCCGTGACATCCTGCTATCAAGCAACATTCTTAACGACAACACTATCCAAAGGGGACAACAATTCAATTTCATCTATTTCCATGACTTTAATTAGTATTATTTTCATCTTTGCATTCTTGTCTTCTGTAGTTTCGTTTAAGATGTCATCATTATTGTTGCTTTATTTATTGTCATATTTGTTTTCCCAATCTCTATTCTAGTTTAATCTTCCTATATTGATAAACATTACTTTTGATCATTTGTATTTCTTGGCTATTAGTGAATATAATATCAGGTATAGGTCATGTCTTATATTCAACTATGACCTGGTGTACACCAAAGTTCTGCATTAATAGCAAACTGAGTGTTCCTGCAGAGCTCTCTGCAGACCATTAACCTATGTATATTCTTGCAATACAATGTGGATTTAACGTCCGTTTCATCATCGGACGACGATATCAGGATGTTATATTTGTGTTATTCCTTTTGTGAAGTAGATTAAGTACTGGTTAAATCATTATTTCATTTCATTCATAATAATTTTTTATTGATGATGTTATTTTTATTGCTTCTGTAGGGAGTTTCAGAGTCTCTTCAAAGATGTATCAGGTAATAAATCCTTCTCATTAATATTATTATAAACTCTCTATAGACTGTAATGCTATATTAGAAATGTATTAAAGCATCTTGGACAAGATGCTTAAAATCGATGTATTGGACAGCTTGGCTGCTGTTTGCTTATTTTAATTTGAATAGTAGTGTTTATAATGTTACTAGACTGTTATTAAAAGGAAGTATTATTCCTGTTGGATAGCTTAGTGTGTAACGCTTAGTCCTTAACTCGAAATGTAACTTGTAGCCATAACTCGGAAGTCCCAGCTGGTTCTGTCTCTGACAGTATCTTTCTATACGGACACAGACGTCAAACTTTTGCTTTATAATTTTCAATTTAAAGCCGTACTTTATTGTATTCAATCAATGAATCACCTGGTTTCTCACCTGAAGGCGATTTCAGGGACGTCAAGTCATTGATTTGATTTGCAAATTCTAGAGGCTTTCCGGCGGCTGAACATGGACCCTAACGCCTCTGTTGAGGTAGAAATGAACTCACACGAGACGACGACTGAGAGTCACGTTGAGTCGATGGAGATCAGTGTGCAGTCCGATAAAGATCTGCTGGAGGCCAGGTACAAGTCGGCTATGGGAGAATTACAGTTCTTGCCGGTAACCATTGATGGTATGTATAGATAAAATAATAATAAAGGTTTAACGTCCTTTTCCTCATCCAAGAATTTTGTCAGGGATTTCAAATTGATTTTACTTAATTAGTTTGCCGAACAAACTGTTAAAAGGTATAAGCACGACGCACGTGTTAGTCGTTGTAGGTATGATCAATCAATCAATTTAACGCACGGTTGCTCACCCGGAGGCGATGTCACGGACGTCCATATGTAGTAACTACTAATATATTAATCTTTTATTACGCCACTTGGGTCAAGAAACACACACGATCAGTGCATAGTCAAACAATGCAACAAAAAACACAAAAATGAAAAGAACAATCAAATCAAAGTGAACCAAAAGAAACTAAAGAAATTTAACAGTATGCCCTGTACAGTTAAGCGTAATATTGTATGCATAATTATGTATAATTATTTATAGATAGACAATAGATTAATTAAGATACTATACAGGTTTTATCGTTGTTACAATTGTTCAAAATTAGTTTGTACTAGTCATGATCCTATAATTGACCTAAAATTTGTCATATTAAACAGTATTGATGACCTACCTATATCGTCCATTGATAGATTAGTACTTGATGTCTTTAACATCATATTATCACTTTTATGCAAAGTTTCTAGGAAAGACATTACTAATTCAGATACTCAGAAAGAATACAGCAAACCACTTTTAGCAGAATTCCAAATTACCTTGAATATGGGTACGATTTTAGGATGAAAGATTTAAGATGAAAGCATAACCTTTGTTATGACTTATGAGATTTACACATGTAGTTGATCGATGGTGTGCTCATTAATGAGCGATAAGGTGGTCTATATGTAGGAATTGTTGCCATTGACCATCCATGTGGCAGAGCACTGGATAGATAAATTGATAATAAATATTAAGCAGTTTGTAATTTTGCACTTTCAGCGAATTAGTGTCTACAAATATAACTCTGTCGTAACTCTGTAATTTTCTTATTTATTTTATCTATCGTATAATGTATTTTTGCAAATCTGTACAAAGTTTGATAGGTATATTGTTATTTTCATGATACACATTTTGAGATATAAAACTATGACGTCCCTGACATCATCCCTGAATGAGGAAATGAAAGTTAAACTTTTTTTTTCTTATGCAGCTGTAATCGGTCTAGTTTATATTACAGGCTTGCTAGCCTTGCTTGATTGATTGATAATTGTTTGATTGATTGATTGATTGATTGATTGATTGATTATGTAGTAGACTGTGTCAGATTGTATCTGATTTTAGTTGACGCCACGAATGGTCATCACTTTGCGAAGGTGTTTAAGAAGCAAGAGGCTCTCAGCCAATCACAGGTAATTAGTCCTCAGTTAATTAGTTGTCGAGATGTACTGTCTCTGGTATCGTTCAATAGTAGTATTTGAGTGAAACAATTGGACCTCTGCAATTTTGATTAATTTTAAAGTTTACACGGTTTTTAATTAAACTAAATTCAAACTAGGTACTCTACAATGTACAGTCATAACGACTTTTTAAAGCCTAGACAGCTTAGCCAAGTTATGTTGTGTTATTCTTCCTCTTCCTATTTCAGCTTAGACTCTGTAACTTTCTATGAGAATATGTTGCTGTGTGTGTGGGTGTGTGTGTGTGTGTGTGTGTGTGTGTGTGTGTGTGTGTGTGTGTGCAGTGAATGCATGTGTAGCTATTTAGAATAGCCCAGGAGCTTACGTCAATCGCTCCGTCTCTGTGCTGTGTATGGATGTTTGTATGACATTGCATGTATGTGTATGTGCAGATTTTTAGAATTGCCCAGGAGTTGACCTCACTAGCTGTGTCTCTACCACTCAATCTCTGCTCGGCCATATTTCTTAGAACGGTGCGTCCTTCTACTAATT
Organism: Enchytraeus norvegicus; assembly: GCA_034695365.1. NCBI lineage: Eukaryota > Metazoa > Annelida > Clitellata > Enchytraeida > Enchytraeidae > Enchytraeus > Enchytraeus norvegicus. Next base: position 5,004 of record JAQFZF010000156.1, read on the forward strand.
CCTCTCTCTCCCTCTCTCTCTCTCTCTCTCTCTCTCTCTCTCTCTCTCTCAGTGCACTTCTTAACGGCAGGTCCACTGCATATAACTTAATATTTGTTTCCATATTATCTGGGAGATATTATCTGAGAGTTTCGCTTTCTGACGTGGTCTCCTAATCCTTCCTCAGTCACTGTATTAGTCGGCTTCTAAGAAACATTCAGTTGGTCTATTTTCAAGTTATTCAGAGTCAACACGATTTGACTAATTATTGTGATGGTTTGCATGGTCGGGTCCGGAAATTTTGAGAATAGAACAAACGAAATCTGTCTGTGTTTTGTAAGAGCAGCCTAAAGCAGATACTGAGGAAGATAACTCGAAACAATCTCAGGAGCCATCATTTTTCCTTGAACAAAGACTTCTTTAAGATATGATAAATGCAAGACCTTTGATGAGACCAGTTTTCCATATTGGTCGATGGTGTGCTCATTAATGAATAAGGTAGCTGGCTGTGTACGGGATGTTTGCCTTGGACCTGCCTTTTATAGAACAGTGGATAGATAGATTGATGGTGTTTTGATATGTCTCTGATACACCACTGTTTCTGACTATTTTGTTCTATTTGACGTCCCCGACATCTTCTTCAGGTGAGGAACTGGACGTTAAATCCTCATTGTATTTGTTTTGGCAGGATGACGAGAAGCTTACACTGATGAAGGCTTTGATAACAGGGTTAGTTTTTTTAGTTATTTTACGCTGTGCTGAGATTATTTCGTCATGTGGCGCATTGATTAGAGGTGCTCACTTAATGTCCAGGGCCCGACGTCCCCGACATTATCCTTGGATGAGGAAACAGGCGTTAAACCATTACTATTATTAATATCTTTACTGTGTTTATTTTAACTGTGATGTCATCGTTATATGAATACTGACCTTGGATCTCTAGTTAATTGATTGATTTGGGTTGCTTTCGTGAAGATTGCTTTTAAATTTATATTTTATATTAGCTAAGACGTTCAAAAATAAGTAATACTTTTTTAATATTTTCTTAGTTTGACAGTTGACTATTATATAGCAATTGTGAGGGTATATATTTCTAAGTGCATTATTTGATCATTTTAACTTTTAAAAAGTTCAGAGAAGAAGTGATAACCGAAAATGTTTAATATATTGTAAAAGATCCTTAGCATAAAAACAAAGTTATTAATTAATTAAAGAACGTGTCTGAGTTAAACTAATATTTTATCATATTTTCTGTGCGTTGTGCAGACCTGAAGACACGTCCTACTCTGGTGAAAGCTTTTATTCTTTATTTTATTTCAACAGACAATGCTTTTAACAAAATATAGCATTCAACATACGAGTGATAGCGTCACTGACATAGAGTTGTAAAGAGTAAGGTACGATATTTAAGCATATTTCTGTCTGTTATGTAGACCTGAGGATACGCCGTACTCCGGCGGTTGCTTTCAGTTTGATATCTTCTTTCCTTCAGGATATCCTAAGATACCGCCACTGGTTAACCTCCAGGTACGCAGCTGTTTTGCTTTCTATTCTTTATTTCTCTTGAAAACTGTAGTTTATCATTAATTATTAGAGTTGATAAGATCTGTAATATTCAATTGCAATGTGAGTAAAAAAGCTAGCAAGTCAGAATGGGAGCTTTTTGTTCTGGTCAAGTTTTTGTTACAATCTACTATTTTATATTTGTTTCAAACAATTGGAGTGTGAGCAGTGATATTGTTCTTTGAACAAGTAATACGAGCAGCCTGTGAAAATTAAATTTATTAAATTTATTAAAATTATTGTCAAGATATGTTAAATATCTTTGAAAATCCTGCCAATTAGAAGAGATGTTCATTTGATCAGCTATTAATTAACATATCGATGTATAATTCTAGTTGAATTTGTTGATATTGTTTGAGACGTCCCCGATATCGTCGTCAGATGATGAAACAGACGTTAAACCCCGTATTATATTGCATTGTTTATAATTATTGTGTATTTATTTCAATTACGCAGACGACGGGAGGTGGTACAGTACGCTTCAACCCCAATCTCTACAAGTAAGTCTATATGCACTCCTCCAAGTCAATCAATCAATGAGGATTTAACGTCCTTTTCCTCATCCAAGGTACTCTCAGGGATGACGTCCTCTTCAGGGACGTCAATCAATCAAGCAATGGCAACCCATTTTACGGCACACTCTAAGTCTCTGAAGCGCTGTAAAAGTAATCAGTGAAATGAAGGGAAAAGTACCCTAGCTTGCTAATCACAAATTTTGCGCCAAACCAGAAATTTGCTCCGTCTATTGATCTTTTACAGTGAGAGTAATAATAAAGGTTTAACTCTGTTTTTCCTCATCTCGTAATGATACATTCTTGGCACATGGGATGGTCAGCAGGGGGAATGTTCAGTGGAACGAAACAACTGATTGATTGATTGAATGATTGATTGATTGCTTGTAGCTGTGGTAAGGTCTGCCTATCACTGCTCGGTACATGGGATGGGGGAACAGTGGAACGAAACAACTGATTGATTGATTGATTGATTGATTGATTGCTTGTAGCTGTGGTAAGGTCTGCCTATCACTGCTCGGTACATGGGATGGTCAACAGGGGGAACAGTGGAACGAAACAACGTCAACAATCCTACAGGTAACTACGATCCTGTTGATTAAAAGTATTTAATGAAAAATCTATAGTGTGATATGCATAGTATCAAGTTATCACATGATTCTTTATTCAAATCAGTATCAGCCTGTTCGCTAATTAATATTATTAATAAATGGATTTAATATACTATGTCATGGACGCTCTTGATTTCATTCGTGCTTGTCACTTGACAATAAAATTGGTGTATGCAATTGGATTGATACAAATATATTGTGCACCGTGTCGTGTAGACTATGGCACATTGATTGATTGATCAAGTGATTGATTGATTGATGCACGGTGCTAGTATTAATACAGTCTCTCATCATGGTGCCGGAGCCATACTTCAATGAGCCTGTAGTGCAGTGCCTGATTGATTGATTGATTGATTGATTGATTGCTTGATTGACAGGTGCTAGTATCAATACAGTCTCTCATCATGGTGCCGGAGCCGTACTTCAATGAGCCGGGTTACGAGCAGGAGATCGGCACGGAGGCTGGAGACAAGCACAGCGCAGAGTACAACCTAGGTACGCTTCTTTTCCACCTATCCTTTTGACGTTGTTGTTGTTGCTCGCCCAGGCAGTTATCCTCGTCACTGGGTTAGGGAGGGGTCATCCAGGGCCTGCTGCCAGGTCTCTAGCAACTCGGAGTCCTTTTGATGTCACCAAGATAATAAAACCTATTATAATTATGTACTGAGGTCAAAATATTCTGAGTTCTGTTTTCAGGACCTCAGAATTTGTACATGCAACTTCTTACTTGTAGCATTTAAAAGTATGGTTAGATTTATGGTTAGATACAAGAGGCTCTTTGCAGTGTTGGCTCAGGTCGACATGAGAATAGACCAACCGAAAACTGCACGTGTTTAGAAGAAACTGACTAACGCTACTTTAGTCTTTTTAATGCTGTTAGAATGAATTTGAATAATCCAATAAGAATTGAAGAATCACCTGTTATGTTTTAATTAAGTTTATGCACATTATTGCTTTATCTGTCTGATTGTGTTCTGTGCATGCTGTGAAATTGTAGTAAATTAAATAAATTAAGGAATGAAAAAATATATAAAAAATAATAATAATAATAATTTCTAATTTTACTGTGTATAGTCAGATAATGAAATGGACCTTAAACTATATATATTGTATTGTACTGTATCTAATCTGCTACACTTGTTTGTTGCAGATATTCGTATCAACACCATCAAGCACGCTATGATTGGTCAGCTACAGAATCCCAGCGCAGGGTTTGAAGACGTCATACGCTCTCACTTCTATCTCAAGAAAGATCGGATACTAGAGGTCCCAATTATTATGCTAATAATAATAAAGGCTTAACGTCAGTTTCCTAATCCAAGGATGGTGTCAGTGACGTTATGTTCTAATATTACATTAGCTGTACTTTTATAATCATATCATTTTGTGCTACGAAATGAAATTTCCATTCTCGCTGGATGCTCGGGAAAGCATTTATTTTAAGCAGACATGTCAATCAATCATTTGGACTTGCACCGTGTTTGACCATTGTTGACTCCTGTTCTCTTTCTGCACTTGTGACTTTCTAACAGCGTTTGAGTGGACCAGCTGGTATTGCTAGTGCTGTTGGCGACGTCCCTAATATCGTCGTCAGATGATGAAATTGACGTTGAACCCATAATAGGTCCCATATTGTAAGTTGTAACCGTAGATAATAAGTTCGAAATTCGGCCCCTACTGATTGATGTCTATCGTTTTCAGATGATGAACAGGACATTAAACCCTCAGTTTATTGTATTGTATTGTATCTTTCAGATGATGAATCGGACGTTAAACCATTATTTGATTTATTTATTTTGTGTAGGAGGTTGAGGAGTGGGTTCGTACAAGTAAGAGCACTAAGCTAGAGAGGACCGTACAGAATCTACGCTCGGAGCTACTCAAGCTTGATCCACCGCCACGAGTCGTTAATCTACTCAATAATCCATCATCCAACGTCGCCATTACCCCACCGCTGGCCACCCTGCAGATACCCTCGTAGAGTGTGTGTGTGTAGATGTTTGTGCGTATGTGTGTGTTAGTAGATGGGTGAGTGTGCAGGTGGATGTCATTCATCTGTGTGGATATGTGTGCAGTATGTGTGGATGTAGATGTGTGCGTGTGTGGATGCAGATATATGGGGATGTGTGAATGTACAAGTGTGTGAAGGCTTGAGTGTAGGTAGATGTACAGTTGTGTGAGTGTGTATGCATAAACATGTTGTGGTGGTACCTGTATGCGTGTGGGTGTATGTGCTGTGAGAAGCCGTTTGTTGGTGTGTGTGTGTCAACGTGTTTCAGCGTCAATTGGTGTATGTGTGCAAGTGAATGGTGCACAACTAAACATGTGAGACGTTATGTGTATTGTATGAGTTAGATGCGCTATGATATGTGTGCTATGTATCAGGCCAAACAAAGTATGTTATGTACGAGACAGTATGTGAGTTACTTGCGCTAATATACAAGTTTTGTATCAGGGAACAAGTGTTTATGATGTGCGGTGGAATATTTGGGCGCGCACATGCTTTTGTGTACATACGTATGTGAGGGTACACACACGCTGATGTAAATAATGTGTGTGCGTGTGTGTACTCATTCATTCATGCATTTGTAGTTGTGTATATGTTACAATGTATGTGGACCTCTTTGCATTGTGAATATTAATACAAATTTCTTGTTGAGACAGTAAATTCTTTGAACTACAGCATTAATACAAACTGAATATGTGTATTATATCACATATGCTAGTATCTTGTATATATATTGGCTATATATATATATATATATATATACTCTGTCTTGTATATATATTAAATCATTATATATTTATCCCGTAGTCGTTATTTAGTAATTATCCCGTAGTCATTATTTACAACATCGTCTGTTTGTGATAACGCATGCACTGTGCAGTAGTTATGCACAATACAATGAGGATTTGAGGTTTGTTTTGTTACTCAAAGGTGATGTCATTGATGTCCCACAATTGTTCCGATATAATAGCAGATTCATCAGGTAGTTTTCCATTGTGCTTATCCTATTTGTACCTGTTGATGCATTTATTAAGCGCAATTTTTAGGCGCAATAGAAATTTAGCTGGTGCAACAAGAAACTGAAAGTAAAGGAAATGTGTGTTTGAATATCCTCTATAAGACCACGAAGATTACAATATTATCTTCTGTTAAATAATATTTAATTATTAGTATGAGTAATATTGCTTAATTATTGCTTAAGTCATTAGCTGTATGGTATAATGGTCAACCTCATTTTGAGGTTGTGATTCAAATTCTGGCTCATTGCTGATGATGCCTTGGAGCTAGGAGAGGGATATTTAATCCTGGTCTAGGCTTAAATCGTTTACAATAAATTGCAGAAACCTCTATTGATTTAATTTTAGTTTATTTAATAGATTTCATTTAGAAATTAATATCGGCATTAATAATGAGATGTTTATTTAACGGATTAATTTCAAGAACCAATAGAGGTACCATAGAAACTGCTATAACTTTTGAATCAGGATATGCTACTGTTTTCTAGTCGTTTTATATAGAATGGATATTTAACTTTATAAAATTACAAAAGAACAGTATTTCTAATTTTGTGTACTGCATTATCTGTTTTGACACAATAGCTAAAGGTTATACTAGGCTTTTTATTTAATTAATTCCACCAAATAATATTGGTATGCGTTTAATTATTTTATGTTCTTTAGTTTATGCTGAAATGACAGTAATTGAGTTATTATCAATGATACCTGTAATGCTATACTATTCTTCTCTTTAGCTGTGATGTGTAGTAGAAAATGAATGCTCATTGAATTCATTATTTTCTGTTTGAGTCTTATTTATAGCTTTCATTGTAAGATCAATTTGTAATGTGCCTGGTACACCTTAACGACTTAACGGATATATAAATTGTACAGTTTTTGTTTTGCATCTTATGAAAAAGGAAATAAATTACCAAATCGTTTGCTGTAATATTTTAAAGAAGTTTTAATAACAGTATGTAATGAGAGCGATAGAGTGTATGCTCTGTATGACACATTCGTGAGAAACAGAGATTACAAAATTGGCTAGCAAGTGATAGGTTGGTAGCTAGATAACTATTTGTTATTTAATTATTCATTCATTATTTATCACCGGCAAACATTTTATGCACTACAGTTAGCACTAAAACATCAAAGTGTGAGTGAATGAACTGCAATAAAGGCCACAACAAAGGGGTACTTACATATTCCGACTTAATTAATCACTAACGTATACTTATGTGCACAATATAAGAGTCGTTAGTTCCGTTCTATACACCAAGAAATAACACCTTCTACCCGTTGTTAGTGTAAAAGCAACATGAACGTTTCATACACAGTAGGAAGTTATTGAGAACCTGCCTATTCAAATTTTAAGCTGAAGACTTTGTCTTTGCCTTTTCATCTTATTTCTGTAAAATTCCTATACTATATTTGACGGGCTTATGCAAATATGATCCAATGTGGCCAATAAAAATTTTCTTTCCAAACTACAAGTCGTCACAGATAACCTATTTTTGTTGACTGTTATTATTTTTGTATATAAAACTTTGAAAGATTTGGCAATCATTATATGGAATCTATGAATGTAGCCTGTATGCTGACCAAAGTGTTAAAGTAATTTTTGAAAAGATTGAATTATTATTTTTATCATTATTGATATTATTATGCTGTATATATAATAATTGTTGTGATCGTAATTTTCTGTATCTTTCTAGTTATCCATGATGCATATATGTGTATATAGCCTGTTGAGCAAAAATTATATATAATATAAAAAGTAATTATATCAATTCACAGGAAAGAACTCTGCCCGATTTAAATTAATCTAATCAATATTTCCAATGTAAATTCTCAATTCAAGTAATAGAATTAATCTAGAGAATGAGGCTAGGTTTATTGTCAGTAATAATGTCATGAACTAAGGAATAAGGCCAAATTTAACACCGGTTTCTCAGCCTATAGGTTACATCAGTGACGGGTGAGTCCTGGGATTCTAACCATACAACATATGGCACCTTATTCAGACGCTTAATCAACTGCACCATTTACCCGGGCACACTCACAGTTATGTGCTTATGCATTCTAGAATAGCCTGTTTTTATGTGGGCATTAAACTACAGTTTCTATCTCTATTTATTTTATCCAATTTATCTCATAAATCAAAATCAAATAACGCTTTACCGTCCGGTTTATTCTTTGACGACGCTATCAGGGACGTCTCCGACAGCATAAGCCCCCACCAACTATATAAGACTATTAATTAGTCTCTGGTATAGATTGGTTAGCAGTCTCGGGCTGCCTTCTAGAGGTTCATAGTTCTAGTACAGGCCAGGCTCATCACTGTGTGTGCCTTCGTTTCAAAGCCAACAATATAATACAGGTTTTACTTCTGTTTTATAATCTGATGACGTCATCAGACAAGTTAATGTTCAACCTGATTATGACTCAGAGAGGCTTCGTGGTCTAATGGCAGCACAGTGGTCTTTGAATAGTGAGGTCGCGGATTCAAAGCCCAGTGAAGACCACGAGTGCCAAGCCTTGGGGCAAGCTACTCTCCATTGCTATCATAGCAAGCAGTCGGTGTACGTTTACCAAGATACGCTATAACGACTGCAATTAGCTAATCCGAATTTGGAAACGAATCCCGGCTATTTCGCCATCTGGCGAGATCAATAGCATACACTATTATTATTATAATATCTCTGACTGTAACATTTACATAGACTTTGCTGCATGTTTCTATGGCATTACGCAGCGTGATTGTATTACGATTGATTGATTGATCGATTAGTTATATTTTAGCAATATTCAACAAATTATTAATTTGTGTTTATTATCATATATGTTTAACATCTTTAGTTTATGAGGGTACTGTACAAATAATTGTAATATCTTTCAATTTACACAATCATTTCATATTGCAGAAATCATTAGTCTATAAAAATCAAACTGCTGTTAATCGAAGTTCTCTTTTGAATTTACTTATAGTATTAAGTCACATAAAGATGTGGAGAGAGAGAGAGAGAGAGAGCTAAGTAGGAAGTTAGAGAGCTTCAAGCAGTGGGACACCGTTCAGTGAATGGTAGAGTAGTCTAGCCTGCCAAATGCCACAACCAAAAGGATTGATATTATAGACCCATATAAGTTAATTTAATTAATAAGTGACCGAGTGTGTGATAGAATTTGTTGTTGTTGATCTATTAATTATCATTTAGTCCATTTTATTTTGCTGCATTATCCATTCGTCTATGGTTATTTAGTTTAGTCTACAAAATTGCAGATAAAAAGATTTGGCAACAGGCGACGAATTGAAATTTAAAGAAATCAGTGACTTGCAAAGATAATTCGTTAAAATTAGCTTCAGAAGCATATCATAAGCTATGGGCATTGGGCCTCTTATAAAGATTTATGTTGAATTAAAGACTATAGATGCAGGCATCAATATATATATAGATGCATGCAGGATTTTATGGACAAATAAATAATTCATGAAAGATTTCAAAGATTTGTTAAGATTAATCTAACGAGATAATTTGAAGGACAATAGTCAGCATGTGGCAATGATATTGTTATAATTTATTTGTTTTTGCGTAGTCTATCAGAAATCTCTTTATTGCTAATACGTGTGTATTATTTAGACTCACTTCAGTAATAGTCTGAATTGGTAATTCTAAGCTGAGGCCGAAGGCTTCTAAAGATATTTTGGCAGAAACCAGTTCTTATGATCCGACATCGTTAATCTGTTGAACATTTTACAATGTATGTTTTCGTTAGTAAAATAAATATTAGTCACCGTGCTATTGATATTTTTGTGTTGTCAGATTTCAAACAGTGTATGTGCGTGTGTGGTCTACAATAACCTAGTGGGGGTGCCTGTTTTATAAACTCTAGACTTGTTCTATGGGGGCAGATCCTGAGGGGACCAGCTTGGTTATGCCCCACACCCATGGGTAGAAATGAAAAATTCTAAATTAGTATACTATTATTACTAGTATTAGTATTAGTAGTACTAGTATTAGTATTAGTAGTACTAGTATTAGTAGTACTAGTATTAGTATTAGTAGTACTAGTATTAGTATTAGATTCTTACTGTAGAATCTACCATTCTCAACAACCGTCCCCTTCGATTTTTCATGTACCAAGCACGATTACGAATGAGGTCGTAAAAAACTTGAGGTCTTAAAATCTTTTTCAAATTGAGCAGTTCTTCCGAATCTTCTCTCTAAAGAGAATCAATTGTTGTCCGCCCTTGTACAAACTATCAATGAGCCCATAGATTTTGAAAACCAATAAAGTTGAGAGAATATGATAATAATATTAACGGGTATTAATGCATTGACATTTTTCAAATAGACTGAATTGTTTTAATTTTGGAAGACTTGTTGTCAGTAGGTGCATGCTAGAGTTATACATAACTGATAATAATAATACGTATTAATTAAGATTTAAAGTCTGTCTCCTCATCCAATGATGATGTCAGGGACGTCTGATGAACGGTTCTGTATAATGGCTTGGCCAGTTGGACAAATACTGCAGTACAGGATATTTTATAACAGACTTGCAGTATAATGCCTCAATAGGGAAAGTCTTGTCGCAGATGTGCCTCGGGAGGCAAAACGGACGTAAAATAAGTTTTGTTAGACCGAAATTGACTCCGGCGGCTTAGGATTTTCAGTTGAAAGAGTTCTTTAATTTTTATAGTCGATGTCAAATTTTATAACTCTGTGTGGAAATACAAAATTGTTTTCTACAGTATTATAAAGGTACGATTAAGCAGTGTGATAATTGATGCATGCTTGTTTGTAAATATGTGCGTCTGTCGTGTGTAATTAAATTAAACCCTGTACATAAGTTTTTCATTTTGCACTGGAGCAAGCATGCACTCACACTATACGGCACATCAAATGCTAATCCGGCTAACAGATGCATAACCGCATTCCATGGTCCATGACTTGTGCCAATGATGCCTCTGTAAAATATCTTTTACAGAACATTCTAAAATTTAACTTCCCAACGTTATAGACTGCGAAACACCTTTATTAGTACATTTATTTTTGCATTAATAATTCTGCACGAGAGCCGCTTTTAGTATTAGACAGTGAATGGTAGTCATGTATACTATTTATAACAATAATAATGATAAGGTTGGCATTCGTTTTCACATATAAGGATGATGTCAGGGATGTCAATTATAACTTGTAAGATGATGTAACGGTAGGTTTAACGTCGGTTTCTATACTTAAAACCTATAGACTAGCAGCTGCAGGAAGATCCTCAAATGTTTTCCTGGATTGGCATTTGATCAAAACGGTCGCAATTTGCTATTTACTTATAATAATAATAATAATAATAATCAATGGATCAGCCCGAGACCTCTTTTCTTTGGCAAAGGCTTTCGATCACTCTGAAAGATTCAACGCTGTATGCTTTCGCTGTTCTTTTAACCCAGTAGATCCCGAGCAGCTGGGCGACGATTCAATTCGTTCTTAATTGAATCGCTTTTATAAAACTCACCGGGCTCTTTACACCCAGGGTAAAAAAATAAAATTAAAATTAAAATAATAATGCAGTATGTTTTCGTGGCACATTCGCTGACTTGGCATTCCAAAGTTCAGGAGATTTATTTTAACTACTATATTTAATTTTTACTTCTTTTTTAAACACAATAAATCTATTTTATCATATTTTTTAGCCCAGGGTCGTTTAACACCCAAAGCATTTTAAAAAGAAATAAATAATAGTAATAATAGTAAAGAGATTTATTACGCCCCGCTCTGTTAATAGCGCTAATTAATAATATATTAATAGTTATGTGATTGTAAATATTGCAAAGAATATGAAGGTTAAAAGTCCAATAAAGCAAGTATCACTTTTATCGAACTACCAATTGGTAGTTGAGTGATTCACATTTCTAGTTTTGTTACACAATTCTGGGGGTCATGCCTCCCAGAATTTTGTCCGCCAATTTTCGGATGTAGCCGTGCAAGTTAACTTAAGCCTCTGCTTGTAGCAATAAAAAACCGAAAGAAATGTACAATAATGGGCTATTATTTATTATTATTATTATTCACAGTTACAGTGTTGCGGGTCAGGAGGGCCAGAAGACTGGCGGCATTCAGAATGGTTTAACTCTACCTCAGGGCAACGACCCCTATCTCTGCCCCAGTCTTGTTGTAGGGGTAGCACTGCCCAGTCACGTGGGTCCACACACCGTCAGGCTTCCTGCCAGATGGCTAGCAATGAATGGTCCAACTCTGAACAAAAGGATTCAATATGGACGGACGTAAGCAAGTGATTTATATTATGACCTATGCAGTATAGTAATAATATTTCTCCATGGCTCAGTGGTTAGAGAGTGACGATCGATCGATCGTTTTCGAGCCGATGGTCAGGGTTACGATTCCCGGAAAAGTCAATCAGAGAGTATATATCGGATATGCAACGACCTGCGCCGCCAACCAAACCTTCACTCCATTCCTTTGTTGTTAATATAAACAAATGGGTACGTGGTGGGCGACTGCTTCGGAAGATTGCGAAGAAAACGACAGGTCTTTGCTCAATTCTTTGGCTTTGTAAGTCCGTATTGATTCAATTTATCTGTGTGTGATCAGTGCCACATTCTTAGTTTAATTTAGAAGTGCTGTGTCTGTAGGTTACACTGTACAGAACATGGATACTAACGTGTAAATGTTGTTGTTTGTTCCAGGGTTGCGCCAATATTCTTATAAACACTCTTCATTTCAGAGTGTTCATCGCTTCTATAGTATTCCTGGCATTGACAACAGAACAGGTAAAGGCTTTGTCATAAGACGTCTCTTTCCTGTTACGCTATGTTCACTTTCAAATTCTTTTAACATCAAAATTATTGTGCATTTCACTAAATCAAATTAGGGCTACATTCATGTATTTAGTAAGTTATGCTAAAGTCTCTCTCTCTCTCTCTCTCGCTCTCTATGTTACACTCTACTGTGCTAGGTGTGGATGTGTCTGTAGGTAATAATCAATCCCGTGTCTCTCCATTACAATCTACTGCGCAATTTCTTTATTTCTTTATCACAACACACATTTCACCATTTCAAGTTTAGCTAAAAATATTAAAGGTGCGCGTAAACTGTAATACAGGTCACAAGTGCACTTACATATTCTGACTGTAACTACAATGTGTCGATGTGTTGTAGGTTATTAGCCTATGTCTCTCCATCACGTTGTGCTGTGCGATGAGGCGTGAGGCCGCTGGAGGCTACAAATCATGAAGCTAGCTAGCATTAACTTTTATCGTGTTGGATAGGACAATCGAGAATATACCAACAAAAAGCTGCACGTGTTTAGCAGAGGTCAATTAACGCGGGAGGAAGGCAACGGATAACCACGTGAGGAAGGCAACTGATAACCACCTATTAAGACCTAATTTCCCTTGAATACGGGCATTATTTTAGGTGCGGTGAAGTCAACGCCTTTGAGATGAGATCGATTTGTTCAGTTAATCGATGGTGTGCTCATTGATAAGCTAAAAGATATATTTTATTTAGGAAGTTTGACCTTTTACCTGCTATGTGGCAGAGCACTGGATGGATAGATCAATTTGTGTCCGGAAAATAAGTTTAATCCACAAGAACACTGCAAACGTCCATGTAAATATAAGTTTAAGCTCACGCAGGAGAAAAGTTAAATAGTATTTGTACTTAACGGTATTTGGTTATAAAACCAAAAAATTATAGTAATAATGAATATGCTCCAAAACAAAATAATTAATAAACATTTGGACCCCAATATTAAAATTTTGGGTCGATGAGTTATTGTAATATTGGATATTCCTAATTATGTGCAGTGTGCAGTGTGTAGTGTGCAGTGTGCAGTGTGCGGCGTTCATGAAATCATTCATATCTGATTGTATCTTGCACAAACTTTAAGGAAAATGTGCAGTAGACATAAATTTATTGATTGATTAGCCTAATTATATAATTTGTATACTATTTCTAGTGTCAATATTCGTGATTGGTAAAAAAACATGTTGCCATTAATATGTTGTATACCCTAACTTGTTGGTAATGAATTAGTTCATGTGTATTTTTCATTCCTGTTTTTCTTAGTCTTGTTACATGTACTTTGTTATGCCAATTGAATTTGTATGCTAAAGCTGCGGTTACTGTAAAATGTATTATGTGTCTATACAACATCGCACTACATAACGAGTTTGACTCTGTTTTATTATAACAGTCCTGAGTCAATGGGTATGTGTACTTTTAGTACGTTTATCATTGCTATATAGACGTTGAATCCCGTCCTTGACATCTCCTTTAGGTGAGGAACCGGTCGTGAAATTGTCATTGCATTGTATTGCATTGAATAACGGTCCTGTTCGACTGTGATAGCCTATATCCCAGTAGCCAATTGTTATTTGGTAATGACTCTGCGGAAGCCAAGCAAATAATTACCTATACAAAGAGTCTCAGTGCTGGGATGAACGTAGAAGTAGTAGAAATGATCAGAACCGCGAGAGAAAGAAACCTTTGGCAAACCATGACCGTCAACGCCTGAATCGCGCAAGACACCTAAGAACGAAGAAAGACTCTACTGGGCGCTTTCTATGAACCTGAGAGATAGTTTTTGAGTAAAGGTGGAATAATCTTAAGCCAATGTGACGGTAGCTCGAGGATTCGAGTCGTGCTGTAATTCTGATCTTGCGGCTTGATGCTAAACACAAAAAATTTATTATTAACTCATTGTACAGGTTTAACTCGTGTACTTCGGATAACAGTATCAATCAATCAATCAATATGGGTTTAACGTCTCTTTCCTCATTTATTATGCGTGAAAATGTACTTTTTTATTGAGACACTCAAAGACCTCTAGCAATCAATTGCTCTTTCCGCTACAATTTTTATTATTATAAATAAAATATCAATTATATTTTAAAAATATATAAAATATATATGCTTAATTGGCACACAAGAATTTTCGGCAGTCTTTCCGAAGCCTACAAAATATCTGAAATAATCTTAACACACTTTAAATAAGAGCCTTCAAAGTGCTTAATTATTTTAAACTCTAATTACACTTTTGAAATTTTTAGCCGCTATCTTAAAAATGAGTAGGCGATTCTTTACAATTCAACATAATTACAGGAAATCTATAATATTATAGACAAGTATTTGAAGCCATCTTATTTCATAATGGGCCAACACACAGCAATATATGAACAACTTAGGAGAACTGTTATAAGTTAACGGTCATTATATTTAGGCTAACGCAGCTAAAAGTTAACTATCATTTAATTTGACATCCCAATTATAAAATTTCGATTCAATCCAAAAGAATTACTGTGAATTGTTTACTTCTATTCAATGAATAGGCCTAAGTTTCGAATTCAGTCATTTCTAAGCGGGCTATTCTCATTCACAAGAATACAACTGCACATGACTCGTAAAGACGCATAATGTGCAAAATGTATTAATCGTGGCTTTACTATTTTCTATTTGCTCTGTCCGTAGTTTGTCGATAGATTAGTATTAGATCTGCATCGGAACATGGAATCTACTTCCAAATTTTACACATTGATACTAAACATTTTAAATCATTTATTTATTTCTCTTTTTTTTAGTTTTTAAAATTTTAAAATTTATTTATGTCTCATTTAAGTATGTCTCGCTGGCTTAGTGGTAGCGTCGTGGACTTTTAACATGACGTCCGGGGTTCAACTCCGGGTAGAGCCGATCAGAGAGTAAAATCTCGGACGTACAAGTGGGATCGTTGATCGCTAAATGATCGTTGATCGTTGATAGCGAAATGGGTCTTAAACAAGCATCTGATGCCTCCTGACCCATATCCCCGTTATTATTATTATTTTGGTATTTAGGCTCCTCGAATATTTTTCATCTCCTTATATCTTAACTAAAACTGCTCACACTAATATTCTTCTCGTAGTCACTGCAATACACACTAAAAGGACAGCACAGAGAATTTGTGCCATGGCCCCTCGGATCCTAATTGATGTGTTACAATTAGACGAGGTACATGTGCATCTATAAGACTTGCCCGGAGTGACCGTCAGCGACCTGTTCTCAGCCCGGCCAATCTCAGCAAAACCTTCAGAGAATCTGTCGATTGCCGTCTTGTCCTCATTCACAGTACGACAGCCGCCATCCTTCCATCCCGGCTCAAGGGCAGCACCGTCGAAGTAGGGCACATAGTAGCAGTCGTAGGTCAGGTAGGTGATGGCTTGGGCCCTCTTGCCTGCTCATTGAAGAGCAATCATAAATCATTGTAAATATCATGTGAAGTAAATTAAGAACGTTCGATTCTATTTTCAATTACAATTTCTATAGGCCTAATGGTGCCGTGATCGGATACTGGACTTAGAAATAATTTTCAATCACATTGTGCTGCTACTAGTTGTGGTCTGCTACAATTAGTAAAAAATGTGATTCATTTAGTTGAAGTTCTAACATACTCAGAACAGGAAGCATTGACATGGAAACTGATCTAATCTTCATTAGCATGAGATAAAGCAATCTACATGAGTAGTTAGCAGACATGGGCAAATCTCAAATCAAATCCCAGGTACCAAATCTCAAATCTTTAGCAAGAAAGATTTAAATCCTTAACTTCAATTCAAATCTCAAATCTTAAATTTTCAAATC
>JAQFZF010000157.1:0-21284 GCA_034695365.1 Enchytraeus norvegicus
TCGCCATATAATGTCGTTCAGGAAGTTATGGCGTCCAATTCTCCCGGAACTTCTCTTACAGGCCAGGCCATGAGTCCATAATAATAATAACAAATTATTATTATTATTATCAATTATTATTATTATTAATATTTCTAGTTTTAGGCCCATACGTCATGAAATTTTGACTTATTAGAAACATAGATTGTTATCAAACAAAGAAGAATACGAGATGAAATTATTATATAAGTTAGCTAAATAAATTAATATAAAGCAGTCAGTCAATTATAGAGGGGTTTACGTGATGATTTAGCACATGTAGGATATTAGAAGAATCTATTTAAAGCTACCTGCATAATATTGACGTCTCTGATATCATCGTCGGGTGATGAGAAGGATGTTAAACTAGTATTGTATTGTGCTCACGGTATCCTTGGATACGAGAAAATACTTAAATCTTACAGCTTTATTGTATTTATCAACTTATTAATCTAAAGATGTTCAGTATGTCCCTGACACCATCCTTAGCTGACGAAACGTACGTTAAATCTTTATTATTGTAATTATAGAATAATTATATTCAATTATTTATAATTTATTTTCTAATTTATTTCTGGCACGTGAAAAGATCCATGTGTTGTTTGAACATATTTTGGGAAGATGGCGGGGTGTACGCACCCCACTGATATCAATTAGGCGGCATAGATCAGCCTGTAATAAGAAGGCGTAGATCAAAGGTGTGAGGCGCTGATACACAATATCTAATCCTATACCTAACGATTATAACACCTGTTTAGTTCAAGAAATATCTTAATTAGTACATAATTTTTTAAGTTAACATAAATGAATTAATTTTAAATGTGCATTCTACCATCCCTTCTCTGTTATGCCCTGTCAATGTATTGTCTAAGTAGTATGTATTAGACCACGGAGAGCCTCTCTGGTCAAATGCCAGTACTCCGGCCTCCGAATCATGAGGTCGCTGGTTCAAAGCCCAGTGAAGACTAGTCTACGAGTTGTAAGCCTTGGCAAGCTACTTTACTATCCATTGCTATAATAACAAGCAGTCGGATGCAATGTATACGACTGCTTACAATGTATATAAACAATGTATATACAATGTATATAAACCCAGACATGCTCTAACGATTGCGCTAACTAGCCGAATTTGGAAACGAATCCCGGCTATCTCGCCATCTGGCGAGATAAATAGCATACGCTATGATTATTATGCATTGCCTAAATCATTAAATTGACTCCGTGGACCGCCTCTCATCCTTTCTAACAGTCCAATTGATTCTCATATATATTTATGTGATAACTAAGGAAACATGGGCCTACCTTGAGAGAAATGACTCTCAAGTCATTCTCTTCATCTAAAATTTACATCCTATTTAACAGCTAAGGAATAAAAAGAATTGGATCATGGCTACTTATCAAATAAAAAGTTGGCCTACTTTTAGTATTTTATTCTTGGGAATTTCACAGTGTGTGAACTGGACAGGACAAGAAATAAATTATCTCTTTACACATTTATTTCTAGCATATAAATCTACCAAACGTTCCACATTCTTTACAAAGTTCACAATGAAATCTTTTGTTAACTTATGCCAAAAGTTCTAGAAATGGGTTAGTGAAACGTTAATGAATCTCTAATTTCAGCGGAGAATTATTCCCGTTGACACGTGGAACCAGAAACTTTGGCAATGTCGTGTCACTGAGACACTGTTTGAGTTGAAGATAATTGTCTGCGAGGAAATGCGTCATATAATTTATTGCCCTGTTAACTATCCGGATGAATGTAAATTGAATTATGACTTCATTAAATAATTAAAAATAATAGTAGGAGTCTTACGATGGAGCCTATCTATAAAACGATTTCGTTCTGGTTTGGCGTATGCCACAGATTTACAGAATGTATATTGTTGTAATCAACTCAGTTATTTCAAGTAACACAGAGAGTTAAAAGAACCTTTCGACGCAGTTTAATTTTCTCTAAACATTATCTTCTTCTTTCAGGTGTCCTGCCGGTTCCCAGCTTTGACGGTCATTGTTTTCCAAATGTCTTTGTCTCAAGCAAATCTTATCATTTCTACTTCTTCTACTTCATCCATCCACTGAGACTCTTTGTATAGGTAATTCTTTGTCTTCCTTTGCAACGCTTTCCTTCAACTTTTCCGTTTATGATTATACTTTCTATTTATTTATTTCTCATATCATGACCAAGAAGCTCATCTGCCTGTTCGGTACAGTATTTAATATAATTCTTGTTGTTACCATCCTATTTAAAACTTCTTCTAAACATTACGCCTATAATATTTGTTTACCTTCTTTTTCCCATACTGTCTTAGACAAGAAAGACACACGTATGATATACAGAATAATGTCAAACACGGTGCAAGTCCAATAAGTGTATAAAATATTTACAATACTATGCAATAAATTTTAGAGGCGGTGAGGGCTTTTTATCTGAAGCATGAAGGGCGGAATCGTTTCCTTGAAAGTCATCAATATGATTGTGAAGTCATTGTAACCCAGTAACGCCGTTAAATCCATAAATCTTACCCCCAGGTGTGATAGACTTCAGATAGACTTGGGTATTATCCGGGTACACACGATAGATACCCTTATGAACGCATTGTGGCAAATAAAGAATTGCCCACATCTCATCTAATGTCATTAAATTGACATAAAATAGCGACAAATTATTTGGGCGTATTGTATATCTACTGCAGTTTTCCCGTGTTAGTTCCGGGATACTTGAGAATCCAGACCAAACGACAGCATGTGTGGGATGAGGTGACTAACGCATATGCTGCAGTGAAGGCTGAGTGGATTGCGTCATACGCATATTAACCTTGACGTTAAACACACTAAAATTAGATGATAAAGAACTGTAATAACCATTTAGGTATTTTTTGTGATTGTAGCTCTATTGTGCTGAGCAGTCTTGAAACCTTGCGCTGCTGAACCTTGACGTTAAAAACTCTCAAATGTACACACTGTACCGTTATAAGCGAATTGAGTTTAATATTTGTCTAACTTGTTTATTATCATTAAAAGTTAGCTTTATAGTCTTTTTACAAAGACATGTTTAATCATTTAATGTCAGTTTTGCTGCATCATCAACATTTAATCTGAGAGAAAAAAAATCGCGTTTGAGACAGAAAATCTAGTAGTATCTGTCGCTCTGACGAGTGATAGTTATTTCACCAGATGACCGCAGCAGAAATTCACATTTACAAATTTGTGAAGCGTCTTGAACTTCAATTGGAAGACGATGTCATAAAATTTTACTAGTTTTTCGATATAGAGGAAGGATACAATATTTATTAACTTGTTAGAGTTGAAAATGAAGCCAATATTATATCAGATCATAGTTTCAAATGAAAGATGAATAATTATACAATGCATGCATGTAAATGTTGGACTGCTTGTTCATATTTAAGTCGATAATATTTCGGAATTGACCAGCTCAACGAAGGAGGCGGGGGGTGAAAAATTGTGTATATATATTTTTTAATTGAGGGGGTGGGGTGGGAGCGGGGAGCCCTAGTCTGGATATGAGAAGGAGGGGGGGGGCAGTCCTTGTCGATCTGAGGGGGAATGGCCCACTCCGCCCCCCACAAATCCTCGCTGATTTCAGGGTATTTTAGTCGATATATCGTGGAACTTTAATGAATAATCCTGGTGAGATAGATGCGCAGTTAGAGGACGCCTCCGGGACACGCGTCCTGTCACACCGCGGCGCTAATGAGCAGCGTTAGACATTCTGATTGCTGTCCACCATGAATGATCTTTTCGAACCCTAATGCTCGTTTCCATTTGGTGCGTCAGATTTGATTCATCAAATATTGGACATCATCAAAAATCATCAAGTATCGGACAGATTTGATTCATCAAATCTGATAGGATGAGGCTGATGACCTCGCCGTCAGATTAATGATTTTCTCACAAGGAGGTTGCTTTGTCACCTGCGGGCTGCAATCGCTGAGGACGGGATCATCTCCCCACCTACCTGATGTGTAGAATAATGGCACACTACCAACCAACGTGTGATTTGATACATCATATTTCCCGCGTTAAAGAGTCCAACCGATAAATGTAATTGTTTCATAAGGGTCGACTAACACATGCACTGAGAAAGGCAATGGGAAACAATCTCAGAATCCATATAATTCCGGTGTAGAAAGGCCTCATTTCAGATGTGGTAAAGGCAAAACCTTGGTGAAGGTGGGTGAGCTTTTCATGAGTTAGATAGTTTGCTTGAGTAGGAATTTGAGCCTTGTACTTACCGTCAGGCATGTATTATGTATTAATGTTATATAACAATATTTAAAATAATTTGTGTATTTGATTTAGCTTAGAATAGGAATATTCGTTGCTACAATATAACAAAAGACAAAATTGCAGAAATCATAAAGCTCTATTTGCTTACATAAATATTCACATAATTGATTGGAGTATTGATTAATTTAAAACTCCATATTAAATTCTGTGCAACAACTATGCTATGATAATATTATGTAGACTTGCATGTAAATCTCAATAAAAATTATTGGATTTACTAGTGGATTCGCGGCAAACTAATAAAATTGTCCTGCAAAATGGAAAAATAAAACCCTGCGAATAGCCTACAGTCCACTTTCAGCTCAGACACTTTGAGTTCAAATCTGTATCGATCCAAAGTGATTAATGTCTGGGAGTGATTTGACAGGAATCACGTGATCAGGGATAGGGATTGGGATATCCGGATGGCGCGTTCACTAACTTGTGACTAATGACGAATTTTCTATCGCAATCTCTTGTGAGATTAAAGTATAAAGTGAGTTGTAGGGTTATATGATGATTATTATGAGCGATTGTCTCTTCCTTGCAGTTGCGAAATGTGTTAGAGAAAATTGTTTTATGTTTTCATTGATCAGAATAATTATTCGAAAACACTGTATTGCTACAATTAGTAATAACACACTGAATACAATTCAAGAATTATGAACATAATTATGTGCCGATGGCGTTGTTGAGTAACGGTTAAGGCGTTCGATTCTGAAGCAAGAGATCAGAGTTTAAATTCCGGGTCAGTCTACAAAATGAAACTATGAACCTGTGTGATATTATGGTATTAATGGTATATTTTTCAATTCGTATATTCTCACATATGATAGAACGCACATGCCAGTTTTCTTTCTTAGTTGATGTTTTTGGTATTTTTTTTATTTTTGTGCTCTTTCCATGATTAGACGTATTATTACCGTTTAGAGAGTGCAATGCAGCAAGCGCCGATATCTACTAACCCTACCAGACACCTGGGGTAATTCTCATTTGTTGACCTGGACTTCTTGCTCCGGAGGCCGACGCTCTAACCACTCGGCCACAACCCCCCCCCCCCCCATTAATAACATTAGAATTATTATTATATCTAATTAAAGACGAAAGAGAGAATAACAGGTCACCAAATCATGACGATCTGTCTGTAACTTAAATGGAAGTTGATAGTTAAATAAAGGGTAGGTATAAAGGGTCGTCGCCACGCCTTCTGTCACCAAAGATTCACGCCACGAGAGCCTAAACGGTGCCGGTCCATTACTCGGTTCTTGCACAGTATCCATTTAAATCCAGCACCGCTCATCCTGAAATTCGGAGTTTTCTTACTTTTACATTCATTTCGACGAGAATTTGTCGTTTCATTATGGCTGATAGATTCAATCACCTCAAATAACCGATGTCTCGGCAGTTCAGAAAGAAAACGACAAATTGCATTTCACAACCACTCTTGCTGCCGAAATCAACTTTGCTAAGAAAATCCGTAGCGCTGTAAGCTGTACGAGCAGCATGCAATCAAGAACTGGTTCTAGTTGAACAAGATCTCATACATGAAAGGCCTAAAGCAGATATCATAGTAAGCCTACGACGTTTCTGACTGTCTGACATCTTACATGGATGCGGAAACCGGAGTTGAATCGTTATTATTTAGCCATTAGGCCTATTTTGTAAATAAGCAGTGTGAATATTCGTCGAGACTCACAATTAATCAAAACACGCTTCAAACGACAGAAATTCTGTGCATAGAGTCAAAATCGCCACGAATGAATTGTTGACTCGTGATGAAATATGACAATGTATAATCCATAATTGACTATGAATTATGGAATGTAATAATTGTATTTTTTAAAGCCGTAGACCTAGTTCCGAAAATCAAAACTAATCCTTTTTTAACTAACGCAATGGAAACACATCGTGCATAAAATTAGAACTATAATAAGATTAATCGTGTTGGATCCGGGATGATCAAGAATGAACCAACCGAAAGCTGCACGTATTTCGTGGAAGCCGAATAACGCAGTCATTGAGACAAGTATTGGAAAACCACCTCAGAGGAAAATATATTCCTTGAGCTAAGGCATCATTGAAGGTGTTGTGAAGGCAAAGCTGTTGTGAAGGGAACGACTTGTTAGGTCGATTATGGAGTGTGCTCTTTAATGAACGAGAATTAACACAGCCTATATGAATTCGTTCCTTGGACCCGCCGTTTCGCACAGCACTGAATAGATAACGAATAAGGTCAATTTTTATTAAATATAATTATGAAAAGTGTGCCATAACTATTAACTATGAATTTGAAAGATGGCCAATTTCAATTAGGCCATGCTATGCAATTTTGTATACAGTTTTATTTCAGTTCACCATAGGCCTATCCCTTCTGTTTTTGTTTCTTTAGATTTTTTTCCAATAGGCCCTACTTTGTGTTTATAATGTTAGTTGCAAACAATTGTTATGTTATTTGATTTGATAGTGTCAAATAAATATAATTAGTAATTTAATCAAATAAGACAAATATAGATGAAATTTCAAGGAGGCAAGAAGCTGATTGTGAAATTCCGGGTATCTTCATCAGACGAAACGGACGACAAGAAGTAAATCTTGATTTCCCGTCCCTGATATCGTCGTCAGGTGACGAAATGGACATTAAACCCATATTGTATGGTATCGTATTGTAATCCGGCCTATAGAGTCTTGAGAAGGCCATTTTCTATTATTCTAAATGGCCTTCTCAAGACTCTATAGGTCGGATTACTATACGATACAATGCAATTTGGGTTTAATGTCCATTTCATCACCTGACGACTATATCAAGGACCGTAAATCAAGATTTACTTCTTGTCGTTTATTCTCATATTTTTTAAATAGAATATTATTCTATAAAAAATATGAGAATCCTGTCATAGTAGCCTGATGAATTACCATATACTTGTACACATAAATATCTAATGCTTTAGAACACGCGAAATTTGCATTACTATGAGAATTCAATTTCATCACTGGTATTCCACACAAAATAGACAGTAAATTAGCCGCCTGGATGCTCGACCACACTTCTGTCCGGAGTGCTGAGTGACCATGGATAATAGATAGGCTGGACAATTATTGCCGGAGTACGGATTGGCAGTCATATTGGAAGTTTTTTCGAATATCCGCTTATTTCTCATATTGGCATACGCAATATGTTACAACAATACAACAAGAGAGCAACAACAATATCAGATACGTGTAGTTAGAAAATTACACTACAATTGTGAACAGTTCACAGTATAAGTATACATTCTTGTAGACTAACGTACAATAAACAACAAGTTTAGTGAATTACTTGGTTAATCTTTATTAAAATAGCTAGGTTTATAGAATAAAGCAGTCGAATTAGAGTTTTACTTGTTTTAGCAGAGATGTAATTCATCCGGTCGTATCATATGAAACCCTTGTTAAGAATTGCTAAATTAAGTATGACTACTATACAATCTGCGTAATGGTATCTAAACTGACATTTCATTCGTAAAAATTCGTCCTAGCCCCAACCTAACCACGACCCTAATTATGACACTCAAAAATTAGGAAAGAAAATGATAACTTAGTTACAAATTGCCTAAATAAATTACAAATTACCAATAAATGTAACTTTAAGCACAATTTAAAAGTTTATTTAGGAAAATAAAACATTTTTATTCAAGCAGTTCTCAACTAGGGTTTCATATGACGGCATCCGGTCATATATTATCCATGCAGTCAACTTTTCCTCATCGGACTCGGGACTCATTGTTCAACAAATCGTTGATTAGTTTTCCTTGCAAAGCTTCAAACAAGTCACGTATTGAGGGATCGAGCGGAATAGATAAGACGTCTTTGAGTAAACAGTTCTTCCATTTTTCCTACAAACATCCCCAGGTCTTATAATACTTCTGTTCTTATGGTTTGTGTGTGTTTATATCAAAGTAGTTTGTTTGTTTTGGCTGACCTGTGTGCCCCAGGGTCGCCAATATGTCTGCAACTGGAGCTGAAGTGCAGGTGCAAGTTTGTGTGTGTCCGTGTTTTTGTGTGTCCATGTGTGTGTGTGTGCTTGTGCGAGTGTGTGAGTATGTGTGCACGTGTGCGTGTGTGTGAAATGTTCTGCGTATGATGTCGAGTAATGGCGAGAACAATTATATTCACCAGATGGCGAGAAAGACGGAATTCGTTTCCAAATTCGACTATCTAGTTCACCGCCAGACCTATCGTGTCTTGATAAATGAACACTGACGGTTGGTGCTATTATAGGCATGCAGATTGTAGCAGCTTAATAAAGATAGTTACGAAAAGGTCTCCAAAACCGGGGACTGAACTCGCGACCTCATGTTTCAAGGGCCGATGCGCTGCCACTAGACCAGGGAACCTCTCTGAGTGTATTGGGTGTGGTGTGTGTAGGCCTATGTACAAACATTTCTTATGCACATGAGTTTCCTATGATAACTTTAATTAACTACTTGAAGCCTATAGATAAGCACACACGAGTACTTATATTTTCATGCCATATTGACAACAATTAACGTTCTAGATTTCCCTTACACAGAAATATTCAATTTTTATTCTATAAAATTCAACACAGTATATCTTGATAAGCGTGTTGGATATCTGAGAAGTAAAACAGGAGGGGTGGGGGCGTAGGGGGGGGGGGGGCGTACTTGTGCATGTGGTGTGGATATGACTCTGAAACTCTCGAAGTCGTCGCAACTAAAACAACGGAATTAAATGCAAATAAAGACAAAGTGTCTTATTTACAATTGCCTCAGTTCTCTAGTCCCATCCGAAATATTTCAAGCATCCAGCATTCTTTAATCAAGCCCTTGTCTTATCTTATTTCAAGTTCCTTGGGATCGAGGGTAGGAATTGTGCATAAATACAGATTAGGCCACTTTTGTGGATTAGATCCGCTAAAATGGTCTTAAAAAGGTTTTAGCTTCAGACCTTTTAGATTTATTATTAATTTTTGGTATTTTAATGTACAACCGTAGGATTGAACTGTAATCTCATTTTATCGCTAAAATTAATAATAATAAGAGAACGTGATTAATATTCTTTTAAACAGTTTAATAATGAATCATGATTGTTTGATATTCAGTTTTGGATCAGCGATACTCGAGACTAGACCAATCGATAGATACGCGTGTTTTGTAAAGTCTTTTAGCGCAGTCAATGAGAAAGCAACGAGAATTCACCTCGGATATTTAATAATCTTTGAACAGCGGTGTCATTCTAGTTGAATCTAAGTATTTTATCGACTATTCCGTTCATCAATGTTGTCGTCCGATAGTAGCAAGAAACTAGACTATGTGATTGTTTTCATTAACGGACATTTGACAATTGCACTGGATAAACGTATATAGATGGTTATATAGTTTGAAAGCAAGCTGTTTCGAATATACCCTCCTTACCATTATGGCATAAATGGAGTTGAAAACGGACCTTAAGCTCGCATTGTCATAATTTAACATCAACTACATTTCCTTTTAGAAACTGTCCTTGATGATTACTAAAGTCTGATGACAGTCTGTTATGGAGGGTCGGTACGCCCCTCCTGATGATCATTTTTACGGAAGAGAATTCAAATGAAATCAGGTTTTACACCCCAGCAGAGTATAGTGACTGAGAATAACATATTGCGGTTATATATCTGTCACCTACATAAACTTTTGGTCAGCTCAATTTTTGTTTAAAATTGAAATACAACATAACAGAAAAACAATAAATACCAGATGCCTAAACGTTATAAACTGTATTACAGTGAAATATTATCCAAAAACTTTTAACTGTAATAAAATGCCAATAATATTCTTATGTAATACAATTGATATTTGCAACTTGCGAATAAAAGAGATAAGCCTATATTATACATGTATATCTTTATTGGCAAGTGTAAATGTTCATATACAAGCATACAATGTCATAGACAACAACAACTAAAAATTATTAGAAATAGAAAAGGTAATTTAATATATAGCAAACTTTGACGAATGTTTCCCTATCAATCAATCAATGAGGATTTAACGTCCGGTTCCTCACACTAAGACACTAGAGCCCTTTCGATTCAGTTTACAGATGTCGCTTCGTGAATCAAACAACTCCATTGACTCTATCTTCGTTAGTAGTCCCTTTCACATTTATATGGTTATCGGCGGATGCAATTCTAAAGCTTCCACAAAAGATGAGTCACGCCAATATAAATCATGCCACATTTTCCTATAAAATCCCAATATATCAGCAGTGCTTCCTATAGCCTTTAGCCATATATTGCATAAAGCGGAGTATATTAAATATTAAAGGCGTCAGGATGTATGGGAGACAAATGGCGTACCCAGAATCAAATCTTATGGGATGGCACAATGAAAGAGATACAATGCGAATTTGTTCAAGAATTTTTCTTTACAGATTGGTTGCGTAAATGGCACATCTGATAAGCATCTCGATCAGGTATCATAGGTGCGCGATTGTAATGTTTAATGTTTAATGTTTAATATAGTATATCATGTCAAGGCATCTCTATTGACTATCTAACGTCAGGGCCCACCCATCATTAGTCAGCAGCGGGTGTCGAAACTCTAATTGAGACAATTTATATTTACATATTTATAATTATTATATTTGTTTAGTTACCAATCTGATTATCGCAGTTTGCTACAATCAATACAGAATAATTATGCCAACAAGTTACAACAAACATAACAAAGATACAAAATAAAATAAAATGCGGAATTTTTATTTTGTATTTCATATTTGTTCACTTCGGGCGGGACAGTCCATAGCGAATAATACAAGTGCAACAAATAATAATCATATGAAAATGACTATAGCACATAATTATAATAAGCAAAACATTAAAAAAAAGTATAGCCTGAAGACGTTATTTATACGAGGAACACTTAACTAAGGTGTTAACACTGTCATAAGTATATACAATTACGAAATTTCATTTAAAATGTCAAATTAATGCTTATTAAAGGATGCTAAATAACGTGCGATCATAGCATCATGGGGAGGCTTATGTCGCACGCAGGATTAGAGGGAGGGGGGGGGGGGGGTAGCCCCCTCCTCCCCTTACTAACGCCTCTATGTGAGAAGTGTTATATAGTGGTTGGCGGCGAGGCCTCCGGCTCTTTATTCACGATTCTCCTTCAATCCGGGTCATCAGGAACGACACTGTCATCAATTTGTCCTCCGTCTCCCCCTGTCCCCATTCCGCCCCATGTCGGGCCTCTGTCGCCCCCCTCTCCGCTCTCCTCCATGCGGCGGGCCTCGGTCATCCCTCCGCTCTTAACGGTCTCGTCGCCCCTGTTAGGATTCATCTATTTCATCCGACCTTACGGTATTAACGAATAGGTCAGAAGACTGATTTTAACCATACTTGAAACCATGTAAATGTAAGCTGCCTGGGTTCAAGTAACATTTATCCAAAGAGGCTAAGCCGAATTTAACGTCAATTTTATCTCTCGAAAGGATATCATTGACGAGCGAGCCGTGGTTTCAAACCCCGCACATACTGATCCGCAGTCGGGAACCTAACCAATCGTGCCACTGGCTCCTGCCCTAGGCTATATCTAAACATAATTATTATGAAAGTAAGCTGCTTGATGATTTGTGCTTAGTACACAATTATTTAAATCTTCATTCGTACACTGAAATACAAAAACATTGCAAATGTCGCTCTTTCATCGCATACTTTGCATTAGACCAATGACCATCAAGTTATCCCATCGAAATGGCTTTGCCCTTACCATACCAATAAATACTGACTTTACTTAAGGAAAAGTATGGTCTATTAGGTGTTATACATTTGTCTTCATCCGTGACTGCGTCAGTCGGTTTCTACAAAACACTGACAGCATTCGATTGGTATGTTCTCAATTGTCCCGAATACAATACGGGAGAAACAAAGCTAAGGATTCAAATATTGTAATCGTACAATTAATACTAGTCTTAACTGCCCTTCTAACATCGTTGATTTACATTTTTATTTGTTTTATTTATTTATTTATATTAATCGATCAATAGTTCACTATTTTAATTGATTTGTTGCAAATGCCAGATATCT
The DNA here is from genome assembly GCA_034695365.1 of Enchytraeus norvegicus. Taxonomy (NCBI): domain Eukaryota; kingdom Metazoa; phylum Annelida; class Clitellata; order Enchytraeida; family Enchytraeidae; genus Enchytraeus; species Enchytraeus norvegicus. Next base: position 12,374 of record JAQFZF010000157.1, read on the forward strand.
GCTGTATGTATGCTAGTTTACAGTAACTCGACAGGGTTACCTTGCTCTTTTTTGGTGCTGTATTATTGAAAACATATGGCGTAAGATCAGTAACAGTTCTCCAGTGTATTTCTACTTCATGTTCAGTCCCCACACTCGCGTGGACCTCCGGTGTCAGTGTGGAGTATGCGTCCGGGACGCATTCCGCTCAACTGATTTACAGTTCCGGTCACCGCTAATGGACTTGAATATTCATGTATTTAAATTAATTGGTTTGTGCTTGTACTTATAGCAACAACAACAACAACAATAACAATAACAACAATAACAACAACATCAACAATAGCAGCAGCAGCAGCAGCAGCAGGAACAATGTTGTAAATGATAATTGAAATATAATCGTAATTACAAGTAGGTTAAAATAATTTTTTTCTAACACTATTATCAGATTAAAATCACTCTTTACAACGCTCATGCTGAAGATCGTGTTGCGAAAGAATGCGAGTAGAAGTCGCGCATTGAAACCTGTATCCCTTAATCGGTCAGATAACTGACAGTGATGTGATGTTTCGAGACATTGTCTCGTCTCGAAACAATGTCTCGAGACAGTTTTTGAGTGTCTTGGTCTTGGTCTTGAGGGTCACTGTCTTGGTCTTGGTCTTGAGGGTCATTATCTTGGTCTTGGTCTTGCGATTAATGTCTTGGTCTTGGTCTTGAAGATAATGCATCCCCTCGAGAGTTGAGACTGAAGTAAGTCATCAACCGTGATGGCTTTGATTCTGATCAACCGGGACATGTTTATGCAGATAACGAGTACATACCTCTGAGGTCTCTGTTTTCCCTGTAGTTTAGTATTCCTGCAACATTTGCGACTGTCGAGCGTGTATTTTCGCAAGGCAGAATCATACTTAAACATCATCGTATGAAAACGAGTGATAGTATTTTGGAAATGTTGATGTAATTGAGATGCAATGGCAAATGAATATAAACTTACTCCATTCATTATGCGGATGTTTATGTTTATTTTAATTGAATTCACTTTAAGAAAGACTACTTCAATAATTTTGTGCTTATTTAATTGATCGTGCACTTACTGTACATGATATCTTGCTATATAATTTGATCTTGCATTTTATTGGATGTTTATTTAAGCCTAACTCGTATTGGTCCTGATCAAGAAAGGTCACTGTTTTGATCATGTCATGAGAGCGTTGTCTTGGTCTTGAGAGCCACTGTCTTGATCTTGGTCTCGGTCTGGAGGGTCACTGTCTTGGTCTGTCCCTAACCCCTAATCATTGCATAACCGTTAGGAGCTAACACACGATGTGCATAAATTATGTGACGCGAGTCTTTACTCATTAGAGAGCTTAATTTTGAACAGTACCCTGATGCTAATATCAAAAATGCGTTAGCCTAACTGCATATTACAAATTAACCTAAAACAAGTAGAATTAACTTACGATATCGTCAAATTAATGATTGTTTCAGAGATTGTCTTACAACGAGGTGGTCACTATGTATGTAAACAATCCTTCTTACCTGGCGGCTGATTACAATCACCATAGCAACCAGGTGCTACTTAACGATGTAAACAAACATTGGCCTGCTAAATTTCGCCACATCACTCAATCTTGTTATATTATCTTTGATTTATTGTAATTTTCAATTGCACTTTCTAAAACTTTAGAAAAGCAATAATTTCACAAATTAAATTCTCAGCACATGATTACAAGTGATTTTCCTTGGAAAATTAGTTATTATATTTTGAACAAAACGTATCTGGATCAAGAAGCATCAGATGCTGGTTTATGACATTTCTCATGTTTATTATGGAGTTTGTATAACCCTGCGATTAAAACTAGTGTTGTAAGTCATCCTTGGCTTCTTAATTATATTAATTTAAATTTTGTTCTAGAAGGTCTTCTGGGTGCAAAGCCGTTACTGGTAACGCGCAAAAGTTTTCTACAAAAATTTATCTCAGCCCCACGAGTTTCGGTCCGACTCCCAACCCTCCCTCCAATATGAACGTCTATTGTTGTGAATGATCCCAGATGCTAATAATAGTAATACCTAGACTAGCGGTAATGCTAGTCGTTGGCCGATATAATATGCTGGTAGTGGATTTCACTAGTTTTCTGTATTTTGGTTTTGGCTTAGCACCACTTATATAACCTTTATGATTATTTTATTGGATTGACTATGATATCATAGTGATCGGATTTGCCACGATTTCGATTGCAGGTAGTACTCTAATAAATTGATGTTGTTGTCTAATCATCTAGTTAGGACACAGCGAGTTTAAGCTACCAAACAATCCATATGGGTCAGTCTCTCATAACTTTCCCGAATGAGACAACTGAAGTTAAACTGTTATTCGTTATGCATTCACTGTTACAACGATGGTCCAGACATCATCCCGGGATGAGGAAACGGACGTTAAGCTGTTATTATTATTATTATTATTACAGTAGTGATGAAGTCGACAGAAGTAAGGCAAATACAGTACGATGCAAACAGATGTTTTATTATCAGACTCGAGTTCACACATACTATACACACATGCAGCACACCCTACTAACCTTAGAACTTCTTCTATTCCCTATCTAACCAGTCAACACATACAATAAATAATCATCCATCATAACACTCAGCACCTATAATACCATAAAATGTTTACATTGTGGAAAAGTTAAGCCTATCCTCAATTATACTGATTTAGTGTACAATGTACAGTGTACATGTCCATTGTCCAATATGCTACTATCTGCTTGATCAAATTTTAACCTGGAACTAAATGTGTTATGACTTTAATGACCTATTTTGTTGGGTTGATCAATGGTGTGTTCAGCAATAAGCTAGAATGAAGGCTGCGTCTGGATTAGTGCCTGACCTGCCGTTTGGCAGAGCACTGAATAGACAGATCTACGTTACTAGCGAAACATCAAGACATGTACCTAACAATCCTATAGACACTAGATACCCTTCAAAACACTTCAGCACCTTAATACACAGTCACATATACACAAAGTATTACACATACATGTATAATATATGCAAACCGTATGTGACTATGTGCTAATATATGTCAAAACACATAAATACATATTCGTAGACGGTCCACAGGCATACACGTGGAAACATTTGAAACATATACGTTTTACAAACATATAAACAGACGGACAGGCACACTGTTTAAAACAAGCAAAATACAATCACACTGTAATAAAATCGGTCATAGAGTGCAACAGAGGCAGACTTTACTGTTCATATTTCACACCGTGCAAAAGATTCCTCATTGTTAAGCTATTCAACCAATATAATGTACATCAGCTGTGTAGAACTTATTAACACTGCCAATAAGAGTTAAATACATCGTCCCTAGATGATAAACCTGACGTTAAACCGTTATTTGATATGATTTTGAATCATATGTACATGACAATACATTGGATCATCTGTATATGAAATAATGCTTAACAGAATAATGTATAATAGAATATTCTGTATAGCTCTCTGTAACCAAAATGGTATACAAAATGGTATACTGGTCTGCTACTTTCAATCAATTGTGATATTATTCCTTATTATTTAAACATAGCAGGTCAATGAGGTCAGCAATAAATGTAGAATATGCTAAAAATTACTATATGAATGCTACCTGCTCTAATAGAGATATTTTCTCACATAATTTAAGATTTTTCTGCATTATCATTAAATTTTGATTGCTTTCTTGTTTTGGTTTATAGTTATATTTAGGAAATGAGCTCATATAACAGTCTGTATATCGGTGAGGCTTGATGATTCTGATTAACTCACACTTTTAGCAGCAGTCTCAGCAGTTGTGGCAGCTGAGCTTGTATCAGCAGCAGCTGCAGCAACTGTATCAGAGGCAGCAGATTGTGATATATCGGCAGTAATCTTAGCTGTGTCATTAGAGGTAACTGTCTGAGACTCTGCTTCATTAGCTGCTGTAACAACTGCTGTGTCATTCACAGCTGCTGTCGTTGTAGCTGCAACAGCTGTATCACAAGAAGCAGCAGATGATATGCTAGCAGCAGTAGCTGCAGGCTCATGTACAGTAGCTGCATCACTAGCAGCAGTAGCAGCCTCACAGTTAGCAGCAGCAGCAGTAGCAGCAGAAGTAGCAGCAGCTAGCGAGGCAGCAGCAGAGGTAGCAGCTGTTGTAGCTGTGTACACCCTGCGTTCCTCTTGCAAGGCTCTACACAGGCTCTCTAACTTAGATATTTTGTTCATCTGAAGTGTGAGCGACTTGTCACTGGTCACTTTCTATAAACACAATCAATCAATCAATCAATCAATCAATCAATCAATCAATCAATACGATTTTTGATATAACACAGTGTTCGCTCAATATTTATAAAAATCGGAAAATAATACCAAATTCTATGTACAAAAATAGTCTATTATTTGCTTGAATTTGTCAAATTGGTGACATCAATTATAACACAACTTTAGTACTATATTAGCCTAGGGCTTTGATGTCCTGAAATGTACATTATATATGAGAACATACGGCGGCAAGGAGAATACATGGCGTGCCGTGTTGGCTCCGGTAAACTTGAGAATTGACCAACCAAAAGCTGCACATGTTTCGTAGAACTGACTAATGCTGTCACTGAGGAAGGATTTATAAGGAGATCCACCTCAGAATATACAATTATCTACACAAAAATATGGAATACAAACTACGCAGTTATGTGTCATGGACCTGCCATTGGCAGTGCACTGACAGAGAAGCGGCACTGGCAATAAGTGGATGAGGAACCGGAAGTCTAACGCTTACAAGTCAAGCGTGCAACTGACTGGTCTATTCAAGTGGAGATCTCTAACCTGTTCAGCCATCTCTATTAGCGCCCTCTGACTCGTCTCCCACTTCTGCTTCCACATTGTCGTGTCCTTCTCCAACTTCTTCATCTTCTTTGTCATCTGCATCAACGCAAACAACAACATAATATGTATGACTTAAATTGATATTTTCAAAAAGTTTACTGCTAACCTGTCTTCTATAGCTACAACTGGGCGAGATAGGAAATTTGCTAGATATCTATGTTAGAAGAAATTTTTAGCAAATTTGTGAATCTTATCAAATACAGAAATACAGAAATGCGTAAAATTAACTATCAATGTCTCAAAACTCTCCGATCTATTATTGCACAACTTTTCTTGTCTTAGAAATGTTTAGTCAAACACTCGGTATCACAAATTTGAAAATATTAGGCCTAATAATTTTAATTAGTTCTGATGCGCTGAAGGGAAGAGATTCTGATTTTAAAACTATTGTGCCAAACATAGAGATATTGCTACGCCATTTACCTAGCCAAATTATAACACAACTCAACTTAACATGGACCCAAAATGACTTTATTATACTATAATAGACCCATTTAAACCGTTGTAGCTGCCCAGCCAAATGAAAGTTTGAAATTTGAGTAACATATAGAGGTCTAATCTATTATTATCAACTCAGAAGGCTTTCTACTTCTGCATCAATTTAATTGGCTTCTGCATTAAAAAATTGAAGCAGTCTACATTGAAGCATCTGCATTAATTTAATTGCTTTTATAAATATATGCAGTTGTTTGAGAGTTAAATTATAAAATTTATTGCATCTCTTCGATAGAATTAACCGATTGAGTGAATTTCACTTTCATTTAAATTTTAACGTTGGAACTAAAATATAAATTGTAGAGAAATATATATTTTGCAGATTGTAAAAGCTAAAAGACTAAAGCTAGATATAAAGTATGTTTTTCTGTTCGAATGCGACATAATCGACAGGTGAGCCCTGGGATTCAAACCAAGCGACTCAGGATATCGGAATCCAATTGAGATGCTAACAATAATGCACCACTGGCTCAGACAAAATGATGTAAAACTATTTCATGTTGATAGAACAGATTGCTAATGTATTATTAACGTAGCAGCAACAGTATTTTAAAGGTGCGATTAATCAGTAGGATCGGCGATTGCATAACTCTCTGCAAACATGTGCGTCTGTCATGTGTGGAATTAGTAATATTAAAAACAACCTTATCCATCTCCGACTTGAAGTTACTGAACACATCATTGCTCTTAGTGAGTGTGGACTGAAACTCATCGTACTTCTCTGTGTACATCGTCACCTGGTACAATACATACATATTATATAGAATGTCACCTCTCTCTAGTGCACTGCCAAATGGCAGGTCCAAGGTACATATTCTGGAACATAATCTGCTACTACGCTCACTAATGCGCACCCCATCGATCATCAAGTTGATCCCATCAAAAAGGATATATGCCTTTACCATACCCAAAATATAACATTTTTCTTGGAAAAATATATTCTGACTTCCGAGGTGGTTTCATAGAAGATGTATATTCTTTACATATTCTATGCATGCAGTTATACGTGCATGCGGGCGAATGCGAATAGTTGTATCGTCTGAGCCGATTAGAACATCGGTTGTGTGTCCGACTTGGGTTCCATAGGTTCACGTTTCGATTCCCAGGACTCGCCCACCACTGATATAGCAGTTAGACCGCGAAACTGACGTTAAATTTGGTTTTTGCCTTTTCCAGCTACTGCTATTCAGTAATTTTTATTTCTAAAATGTAAAATATCAACAACTATCGTAAGTTAATTATTTTGAAGTGACTCTCAGATTATGTCACTTTAATCTGCTTGCTATGGCAATTGCATTTATATGCAGAAATGGATGTCACGCTATAACAATTCGTATTCGATCTGATAGCAACTATTTGACCGAATCATATGAATTGTAATTTAACCCACTATTCAAATATAAAGCGAATATGAAGCGAAGTGTATATTCGATCCAGCACCTGCATATTGACAAGAAAACTTTTACATACGTTCACAGCTCTTATAAAGTCTTGGAATAAATTTAATAATTTAAATAACAATAATTATTGAAAACCAGTAGATGTTAATTTTGTAACAATACCCACCATATGTATAGTCTATTTTTCAAGTGCTTCTTACACAATGGTTGGAGTCAAAGCCAGTTCTGTCTCCGACAATTTCTTCCGATACGAAATTGATGTTAAATTTGACATGGCAGTTTTACACATTTTTATAATTCTCCATTAAAAACATAATTTAAATTAAATAAGTACTTTTTACCTGGGCTCTCAAGGCTTTCTCTTGTTCCTCCATTAGAAACATCTTCTGTTGAGACTCGAGCACTTCTTTCATTAACTACATAAATACATGATATTCTGCTCAATAGAGTTTACACTTTACAGTGTATAACAATATACATGTATAATTATATACATCCATTATGTATTCTTGTACATGTACAAAGGATGAGCACAAGCAATTCGATTCTTAAATAAAAGCGAAACCAGCCGGTTTTCAAGTTGCATCCAAGTTGTATCAAAAAATTCCCTGTAATGTCATTAAAATTTTACTATAAATAATCAATGACGTTATAGATTTGATAACTGAATAGGGTTTCAGAACATATTTTCCGACTCTTCAAATCCCCCGCATTCCAGGAGTGGTACACGGCACAAAATATCCAACAAGAGCACATCTGCCTTGCAGGGTGCATTCCACATTATCACATCTATCGGCAACGGACACTCCATACAACAGCTACCGACTAAGAAATGCATATTCAAAAGGGACTGATTGATTACTTTAAGAAATGGCTAGTAAAGAGATCTATCTATCTATCCAGTGCTCTGCCACGTGGCAGGTCCAAGGCAAAAATTCATACACACAATCAACTATGTCGCTCTTTAATGAGCACACCATCGAACTACCAAATAAGTTCGTCTCATCACAAAGGCTTTGCCTTTTCCACACCTAAAATGATGCCTTTTTCAAGGAAAATATAGGTTACTGAGGTGGTTTTCTATTGCTTTCCTCAGTATCTGTGTTAGTCGGCTCTCACGAAGCACGTGCAGTTGTCAGTTGGACTATTCTCAAATATCCCGGACCCAACACGGAAATATTTACTAGTATAGAAGGTTATTGATGACCTCTTACACAACATCAGATCTATTCTGTGTCAATATTATATTTTATTATATTTATTATTTGTTTCAGATAATGCAATATCGATCAAGTCATGGTTCTCAGACCAGAGCGACGTAGCTTTGCTCAATCTGCTGCCGTTTCTTGATGCATTAAGATTTACGAAGGATGTGAGATCAGTTCTGAGGCGAAACCTTCACCTCACGTATACTAACTGAGCGTGTTGATGTGACAGTGTGTGACTCATATGCTATTGTGATGTGATCTAAAGGACCTGTTATGTGTGTCACAAACCTTCACCTCACGTATGCTAGCTGAGCGTGTTGATGTGACAGTGTGTGACTCATATACTATGCGATCTAACCTAGAGGACCTGTTATGTGTGTCACAAACCTTCACCTCATGTATGCTAGCTGAGCGTGTTGATGTGACAGTGTGTGACTCATATACTATGTGATGTGATCTAGAGGGCCTGCTACGAGTGTGATAGTCCAGAGCCTTCATTTGATCCACGCTGTCAACCTGCTCATCAATGATGTAATCCCTCGTTTACGTGAATGTTCTACATCCCAATTCCTGTGTCATTCACGTGTGTTACAGTATCATGTGTGTGAACAGTCTCTGTTCTCGGTGGCTAACATACTATATATTGCCTAGTCCAATTGTCCAGTGTGTGTGAGCATACATGTGTGTGTATGTGTGAGCATACATGTGAGTGTGTTGACACATGTGTGTGAGCATACATGTGTGTGAGTGAATACATGTGTGTGAGCAAGTAAGTGTGATGCCCGCTTGTATTGTGGTCACTTTCCTGATGTAGCTTCAGACTGAACTATTCCATGTTTTGGTGCTCGGTGTGTTTATTGATGACACACCTGTGCTGTGTGCACTGTGCAATCATATCACTGCTTTGTAGGCCTGTAT
>JAQFZF010000158.1:0-21278 GCA_034695365.1 Enchytraeus norvegicus
GAAATCATTGCCATAGTCAATGATCATTGTCACCCAAATCTAGATATATATAAATATTCTCAAATGGATACATTAAAATATAATAATAAATAAATAAATAAAATAAAATTTAAATAAATAAATATTCTTATCAAAACAAATCAAGCTATATAGTAATATTTCATTTCCAAGCATTGGTAGTTAAATTTAGAATTGCAATTTATTTATTTGCCCATTTTAGAGTGGTAATTACTTATTAAATATTTGCTCTATGCATACGAAGACGACGAAATCATTAATCCGTAACTTTCATTTTAATCTAGGCTATATGTAACGTTAGCACAGACTTGTCATATGGATGTTTGCCAATGGCGGAATTTAGTTTTATCAGAATGCAATCTGAGCAAACAGAGGATTCGTTATCTGTTTCTCACATGTGTAAGGTCCATAAACTGCTCTGACCTCATATATTCTGCAGAAATTAAATTGCTCCAGGGTATTTCTTTATTTGAAATGTTTTTCAGTTTACAAAGATCATCCATTATGTCTATTACAGAAATGACCAGTAGGCTAACTGGTTTTTCTAAAATTCTATCTTTTCCTTAATTCTATTTCTGCAGCAGTTGTCATTATAGTTAGTTAATTAGCATATTTATAATTTCATACGACACTTTTATCGCATGCAACTATCATTTTTCTGCCCAAATTATTTAGCATCAGCATTACAAATTTATCATCAGTAAATTTGGTCAAGGTTTAAACCCTGCATTACCACATTTCCAGATTACTGACAAAGAAAAGTTCTATAGCATAGCCATTTAAATACAGTCAGTTGAGTTTTAGCTCATATTAGGGGGGATAAGAAATTTTTCAGACTCCTGACTCTTTATTCAGCTAATAAAGAAACGAAGTTTGCAGCTGTTAGCTATAAATTACTTAAAAAGTCAGTTTGTTGGAGAATTTGCTATGTAGGGAATAGTTTTAACCTATGAGGGCAATGTGTCCTTGAAATAATATTCAACACGGTTTTCGTTTATTTTATGAATTAGCGGATCGGTATACTGCGCATCATAAGGCACCATGTTGATATTATTTACAGCAGGAGGTTAGAGTGTCAATGATCAGGCAGTAAATTACCATTCAATTGCTGGATATAATTAACTGCACCATCCGGTTCCATAGCAAACACCACTAATATCGAGCTTTTAGTTTGTCAACATGCATTAACGTGATCTCATAAGTACAGCTAAAATTATAGTCATTCATGTGTAACTGTGTATAATTGTTATCTTCACTGGAACACACATCAAGCGCCAATATGAGCTCAATGACAATTTAGTAACTGTCGCCTGAGCTAATTATAGCTTGGAGACGCAGATCATGACACATGATTGTGGTTCTCTATAATATATACATAACATAATGTGATAAAACAACTCTGGTCTGGTCTCAATCCTTTATCAGTAACGATGATTGGACACAATTGGAGGAAGAAAGATGTCTCCAATGTGCTCTATTCTCTGTTGCCTCCACAAGTTGAGTGAAATACACTATAAAAGTACATTTAGTAAAAAAGAAATGTACAGCCGACGTGTAGACCTACAGAACACAAAGTCAACATATAAAATGAAACGCAAGAGTTAGTAACTTATTTTTTAAAGCTTTTATTTAGCTTCACTTGTTTGTATGTATGTGTATATATGGCCGGGTGAAATCTTGCAACCCTTATGTGACCCACTTCCTATTCTCCAATCGCTTCCAAATTTGGCACACAGACGTATTCCCGATGACAATGCAATATTTCCATGTCGGCGATATGATGGTGCCGAAGGTAGGTACCATCAGCGACGAGCTAAATAAGTTGTTAAGGCTCATTTTGCCTCACTTCCATTGTTCCGATCGGCTTCAAATTTTGCACACATGTGCAGTTAAGAATAATACACAATATTTCCATGTCACGGATTCGATGGTGCCTTCGGCACCATCAGCGACGAGCAAAATAATTTTTCTATGCTCATTTTGTCTCACTTCCGTTGTTCCTATCGACTTCAAATTTTGCACACATATGTAGATAAGAATACTACACAATATTTGCATGTGGGAGATCTGATGGTGCCGAAGGCACCATCAGCGACGAGAAAAATAAGTTTTATAGCCTCATTTTGCTTAATTTTCATATTTCCGATCGCCTTCAAATTTGCACATATGTTCAAATTTACACACTTTCTCTAATACTAAAAAGTGTAACATAATATATAGTAAAAACAAGTTTTGAAATAAAGCTTTTATTTATTTAAATGCGCTAAAAAGCAAAAAATAAGTTTTTTAACAGCCTAAGGTACTGCATTCCAGTAGTCCACCAATGACAAGAAATAAAAGCGTGCGGCATTAGTTGCGGTTCTGGGCCTGTATGTTCCTGTATATTAAAAATCTAAAACAAGGTAGAATTGAGACAAAAACGACTTTTCTATATCCATGCCCCACGCTTTTATTTCTTGTCATATGTGGACTACTGGAATGCAGTACCTTAGGCTGTTAAAAAAACTTATTATTTACTTTTTAGTGCATTTAATTAAATAAAAGCTTTATTTCAAAACTTGTTTTTACTATATATTATTATACAGAAACCTTATGATATTTCACGGACATTTTTATTAATATATATTGAATAACAATAACCTATAAATGACCTATAGATGTAATCAATCCAGAGAGTAATTCACCCTATTCATATGACGTATCGTAGGGTTCGGTTTATTTATAACCGGTAGTGCATATTTAATATTACAAACTTTAGAGAGTTCTAACAATCAAACGGATGCCCACGTGTTGTTGTGAAGCACATCTATTAATCTCAACATGTCATATAACAATCCTGTGTAGTTATTATTATTATGTGGAGACTAATTGATATTTTAAAAAAATTGTTGAAACTGTCATATTGTAATGCTTAACTATGGCGAGTCGAAGGTTGCTATTTACGAAGATGGCTTCTGAGCTGATCTCAGCAACCAATGAATGCACTGCTAACAAAACACCTCTATCTAAGTAACCAATTGATGAATTCATAGCTAACAAAAAAACCATTAGTCTGTGAATTCCCCTTATAGATTAATTAATATAATTTGTACTGTATTTAATCAGTGAGCACTGTTGCTAGCATTTAGGTTATGACGATATTAGGTACTTTCACTGCATATAATGTGTCTAATTTTACTTTCAATGATGTAATAGCTCTCTAGTCTACTTATTGTTTGTATATACAGATTAAGGTGTTAAATATTCATTGATATTAACTAAAATCAGAAATGGATTTATCTGTAAATACCCAAGTTACTAAATCTCCAAGAAAAAATCCATCGCCAAAAAAATTATCAAGAAATTCAGCAGGAAAATCAGTGGAATCTAGAGTTAAGAGATCAATGGATGAATCTGAGGGTGCTCGTAATTCAAATAAAAGAATTAAGCTAGGTGAACCAGATAAAGGAGTTGTTGATGGACAGTTGAATGATTCAGTGAAGCTCAGTAACCCATTAGGGACCTGTCAATCGTCTGTCATCAGAACAAGTGCTGATATAAGTGTATGCTCTAATGCAGGTTCTGACGACACTTGGGGTAGTAATATGCTTTCAGGTTCAGTAGGTGGTAGCACTGTAGACACTGTTAAGTGTCCTTCTACAAGAGAAGGTAGGATATGTAGTAATAGCTTTGCCCAACAAGTCGTAGCTGAGTCTGTTGTTGAGATTGTATCAGAGAAAGTGTGTGAGGATGGTATCGCTAGTACATGTCAGAATGTTGAAAGAGATAGTGTACAACCACTAGACTTGAGTTCAAATAGTGTTGAGTCCTCTACGACCACTCCTATCAGTACAAGTGCCAACATTCCAGTGAATAACAACATTACAGATTTACCGCTATCAACACCAATAAAATGTCCGACATCTGTTGGAAACACTAATCTTGACCAAGACACTCCGGTTCCTCTGGAGATTGTAACCGATGTTATGCCATCTGTTGAGAAACCTCAGCAAATTACACCGGTAAGAGATACTAGTTGTGAGATGGACAATTCATCGATGCAGCTACTCTCCGAACAACTACTGTCATTAAATCAGGACAGTTCCCAGATTACGACTCACATATATCGGCGTCAGACACCCAGACGTAGAGCGCCCGAGGTTCGAGACAAACGCTCTCTCAGTACACCCCGTAAAGCTCCAATATTTTCTTCTATACCGATAACATCATCGCATCATTATTCTTCTTATCTAAGGAGTCCAAGAACTACACCACGCAGAAATGCTGCAGCTCGAGATTTTGTTCGAACTTCTGGTCATAAGAAGAAAAACAGTTCAAATATCGATAGAAATGAAAGTGAGAATGCAAGTGTGACGTTGACTGAAGGTGCCTGCGGTAGAAGTGGTAATAATTCTCAAGTAGAGAATAATAATAAGTCACCACGCCGTTACAGAACTCCGAACAAGTCAAAGACCAAGAGAAAACTTTATATAGACTCCCCGAATAAATTCAGCACAATAGATCGCTGTTCCATTGCTGAATTGACTGGATTAGCTTTTAGGTGAGTGCATAGAAATGCTTTATAATTATTATTGTAAATATTATAATAAGGGCTTGGCATCCATTTTCTCATCCAGGGATGTCCAATATATAGCGACGGTCAATATTTGGATAATCCTGGTAATGACGGTCGCAATTGAGAAATTTGTGCCTGCAGCCTGTGTCATATATTTGTTTCAACTGTTGTTTTAGGATCTGGTGGGGTTTTTGGTTAGGGTTAGTGCCCAACCCTAACCCATACCTTAACCCTACCTTTACTCGCAATACAATATTTCCGTCACAAAAATCAGAAATAGGAAGAATTTGAGACTGCCATTACCAGAATTTTTATTATTCATTCCTTTATTTATTTCATTTACTACAATTTCATTGCATGCACAGAAACCAATCAGACAGATAAAGCAATAATGTGCATAAACTTAATTAAAACATAACAGGTGATAAAAAATTATTAAATGAATTATAAATATTTTTATTGTAGCAAAATAAATTTGTCAAAAGGAATAGGCAAACACGAAAGAGCAAATGCTCTGTTGGTCGCTAGTCATATTTTGAAATTTGTATTGAGTCGATTTTAAATGATAAGGGCCAGCGCCGGTGTTGCCTAATATCAGCATAAAATTGATAAGCAAAGCAGGTGAGTTACTATCTAACATTTAAAAAATAATTAAAAACATAAAAAAAGTGAAAAATATCGAAATTAATACCTTAAACGATAACTATTGAGAGGATTATTCAAAGCTTATTCAACAGAATGGGTAGAACAGCATAGTGCGGAGTTCGTCAAAAGGAGGAGTGGCCATCAAATTCACCTAACCTCAATTCCCTCGACTACCATGTCTGAGGCGTTATGTATTCCAAAACCAACACGTTCACTCCAAAACCAACTCCACAACCAGTAATATTTTTCGACCAAATTAGGAAGTTAGATGTCAAATTCCTCGTCTAGAACTCCTTAAAATATTTTTTTAAGAATCATTAGTTTTGACGAAGTTATTGAGATTTCGCTAGGGCGGTGTAAAGTTTTGCCAAACCCTGTAGACTTCAGAACTTGAGTCCAACTGAGATTAATACCTAGTCTCATCGTTTTCTGGTGCCGTATTTCTCTAGATTGGATTCGAAATGAATTTTCACTTGATTGCTCAAATAATGGAAAATTATATTAAAAGAGCTGTAGTATGATTTTATAGTATAAGTTACAAATAACTATAATTAATTAGCCAACTAAAGCAATATAAATGCAAGTGTACTTTAGTTCACTTACAATAATATCGTCCAATGGGTAACTTCCAGCCTAACATCAGCTTTCAAGTTAAATTAATGATGTTACAATCTCATAATATGTTGATCATACATGTAATTACATGTAATTATCTGTTAATGTAATCCATGGTCAATCATTAGTGAGGGACAAACATGTGATATTATGAAACCGCTCTGTAGAGGAATATTGAAATGAATTGGAGCAGACCCTCTATCAGGTCAAATGACCTGCATGCATGGTAAAATAAAATATCTGACCTGGTGTCCGACTTGGTGACCGCCTGATTACTTTACGTAATATTTTCGTTATAATGTGTTTTGTATATTTATACGTGTCTCTAGTTTGTTACATTTTGCTTATGGCATGAAGTTGATAATAAACTACAACTAAATCATATTGTTATGCCATTACAGTTTTTACGACCTGCCTTTAGTTTTTAATGACCTGGTGGCTCGGACGGTCTGGGACAGCCATTGTCTACTGTTGGAAAAATCGACGTTATATTAGAAACAAACTTTTTAAATGTCAGTCAGTTATTTATAACATGTACACTGCACTATATCTCTTCAATTTAGTAGGATTACATTGACTTTGCTTTGTAATTTGTTGAGATACAGAGTAGTCACGCAGAACGTAGTCCTAGTCTTTATTATAAATATTTATCATATTAGCATGTGCGCTATATTTCTCTTTTTATCCGAGAAAGGAGAGATTCGTTTCCGAAATTGGATAAAGTAGGTTATAGCTTGTCTTCATAAATGTGCACTGATTGCTTCTCTTTGCAATGGAGAGTAAGGCAGCTTGCTGAAAGCTGCAACACATCGGTCGTTGTGACTTAACATTCGCATTATTTAATAGCAAAACTGGATTTACCAAACTAAAGATTTGAGCTTTTAATAGCCATATAATTAGAAAATAATATTAGATTTCTAATTGCAAACTCTTACTTTTCTATTTTTATCGTAAATTTGCGCACCCTAGTGGCTATAAAATGAGACATGAAATGTCAATATTTATTCACCGTTTCCAAACATTCTTCAAGCGAGTTTTTTATTCCGCTTTCAGCCGGTTCAGTTTATACGATTTATTAGTGTTTCAGAGTTAGCGTCCGCTGAAAATCGAAGTACGGAGGTAATTTATTTGTTTTTTAATTTTTATTTTATGATCCCACCCCAGCCACTCAGATACAGCGGCTTGTTCATTCATGCTCGCTAATCATTTAACAAAATGTCCATGAGAAAAACAACACGTTTTATCTTTAATTCATTGTACCTGTCTGTTATAAATAGGGTGAAAATTAACAATAATGTTCAGCAGGACTAATAAAGTGGTACTTTCGGTTTAATTATTATGTGCTTCTAGGTAGCCTATCAATAAATCAATAAATATTAAATTTATACTGCCCCTTTCGATGCAAAATTGAAAATGCCATAGTAGCGCTATATAGGCAATTGCGAGTTAAGTGGCCCTGATTTAGTCTGATTTAGCAGTGTATTATGTACACTTGCAGTTATCGGTGGGTTCAATTCTCAAATTTTCCCAAACTCATTCGGGGCGTAGACAAGACACTAATGCAGCAAGCGCAGATGCACATTTAACCGGCACCCATTGCGTTATATAGGCTAATTGTTCTTAGAGCCTGATCTGGGTTTTAACCCATGACTTTTCAATCACATTATGCTTGAGCGTACCACTCTAACCACTAGACTACCGCCACCGACTGGAATTTAAAATTCATCGGTTTCGGTTATTGATGCCTCTTGCGGATATTAGCATTTTCCGGTGAGTTTATTGCCAACTCTTTCAAACGAAACGTTATTCGGTAATATTGAACATAAATTTGTATTTACTGTTATTTATTTACAGGTATATTTAGCACATTGATATTGCTAAAAAATCTCTATGAACTTGATATGTCATAATACATAATAATAATGTATTATAATTATATCAAATTCAGTATATTAAACTAGTTGCAGTAGTTACAGGTGCACATCACAGGGAGTTTAAAAGTTTAAAATAGATCTTTTCTAATGATGCGGTTCAATTCAGGAGTCCATAAAGCGGTCTTCACAATTACTCAACGAACATTTTATTGAATCTTCGGCTAAAGAATCGTTGGACTAATTCGATGTGAATAAGCTTCGGAAAGATTATTTTGTGAAAATAAATGAGAATGCAGACGAAAGATTATTCGTACATTTAGCGGGATCGACTGTAACTGTGACATAGGTTAGTGAAAATAACTTCTTTTTGTAGACGATTTTATTGTTTTGCTTAACTTTATCTTTTTTTACATGAACGAATATCAATATTTTACAACATTTACTAACAGAAAACAATTCTTTCCGTCAATTAAATATGTAAATCTTTTATATTGCCGGTAACATTGTGCGTTTGTCATAATGTCATTGCTAATAAATTACTACTGCTAAGTTGGCCTACATATCATAACTGCATGACTCTTTATTGTTAAACATTGTAAGATATTGAAGTTCTTTCTAACAAATTGATGAGTTTGAAACTGGGAGGCACACTTATTAATAAAATATTGCTCCGAATTAGAGATCTAACAGAATTTTCCGTCTCGCCCCTACACAAATTAGAACTCAGCTGAATATGTATGCTCGATCAATGAGGATTTAACGTCCGGTTCTTAACCCGAAGTCAGCGACGAATTATGAGACCAAACCTGACCATAATACTACCAACCCTCTTGTACTTGAGCTTTCTGCGGCGAGACCAGATAAAGATAAAGATCGTGGCCGATTCCGTTTTCTTATTCTCTTTATCTTTTCTTTTTCTACGAACATGTAAGCAAGGCAGGTAAAAATGATTTAGTATTAGAATGGTTCAAAAAATATGAAATATTTGGCCAAGATTGCACATTCTGCACTCAGTGTTTACCAGGAATCCATGATAATAATATTATGATCCTACCATTGTTAAAACGAACGAATGCAGTATTGAATGCTTCCATTACTAACTGCTGAATGCCGTAACGGAGATTATGTAGATTAAAAGTCAAATGTCATGGTACGGATGAGACCGTTGGGTCAATCCAGCAGCTTTAGTGCTGCTTACTGCATTGGCGTGAAACCTTTGTCCCTAATGTCGTCGTCAGATGATGAAATGGGCGTTAAATTCGTATTGATTCTTTGATTGATTGATTGTTTGATTTATTGAAACCCAAAACCCAAGTGCTCAGGTATTAAATAGATAAATGTAAAGTTTAATTTCGTATGAAATTGCCCACGTTTTGTTTGCCAGACCATAATTTATTTGTGTTTGAATTTTTAGGTCTTAATTCAGTGATATTCATATAATCATACATAAGTAACATAACCGATCTATTGTAGGGTCTTTGTGTTAAATCTTTATATGTCTTGCTTAGTGGAGATTTAGTGGCATATTTGTTATTATATAATTATAAGAAAGACAACTGGAGCTGGTGCCAAAAGTAGTAGAACTGAGTAGAATAGATAATTATAATAATGGGTCAGAATAAATGTAATTGTTGACAAAAAATATAAACAAGTGTCTAGAGATCATTCCTCTAATTAATGATTATTTCACAGAAAAAGTGACTTAAAATAAAAAGAAAAGAAAGAAAGAAAAGCTGTGACACTTGCGGTAAAAGCAGTTCCTCAAGCTACCTTTTTTCTTCCACTGATCTCTGTAGGTAGCCTAATCCTATTCTCCACGCGTCCAGATTCAGATTTAATTAGCTCTGACTCTCAGCAGCTGATTGTGTGATACGATTCCGCTGTGCGATGTTATATTGACCGGTGGCGTTCTAACATTCGCGGTAAGGTTACAGAAGAGCAAATTTTATCGTTATTGTCTGCAATCTAGCCGTGTATGAGGTTACAGACGATCAGTATTAGGAGTATACATAGAGGTAGGTGTAAGGAAGGAGATAGGTAGTTAGGGTTAGGTTAGAGTTGGAGTTGGAGTATGGTTAGGGTTAGGTTATGGGTAGGGTTAGGATTTGATTATGGTTGAGTTAATTTGCTGTACTTGCACATTTAGCGTATATTGCAACCCGTATGTAACTTCAGCCATGTTAAACGTATTATTGCTCCTACTCGGCGGTATGTAATA
The DNA here is from genome assembly GCA_034695365.1 of Enchytraeus norvegicus. Lineage (NCBI taxonomy): Eukaryota > Metazoa > Annelida > Clitellata > Enchytraeida > Enchytraeidae > Enchytraeus > Enchytraeus norvegicus. The sequence continues at coordinate 9,926 of JAQFZF010000158.1, forward strand.
GACTGCATGGCGCTTTGTGGAATAAAGCTGTAATATGTTTAAATCCACTCTTTGTGACGGTAGTGCTAGATTGTGTTGAGCCGTCTTGAAGAGAAGCACCTTGTGCTTCTGAACCTTGACGTTAAACACACTCAAACCTACCTTCATCCATGGCGTAGAGCAGTCACTCCAGATGACGTAGATCTCCCCTGTTCTCGTACGTGTGATGTCGACAGCACGGCTGTAGTCTACTTACTATAACGAGATGTTGAGAACACAACATGAGCACTCGAATGCCATTCGTGACTGCTATGTGGCTCCTTGTGGTCCAGTCGTTAGCACACTTGGCTGCAAAGCATGATGTTAATGCCCCTACTAGACGGAATGTTTAGTCGTTGGTTGAAGTTTTGATATCGTTAATCGTCTAGTTATGACTTATGATAAAAGTTTAAGATACTACAGCAATCCAAATGACTTAATATCTTACTGAAATGTTAATGTAAAACAAACAATATCTTAATATTCTTGTTTAACTCAAGTTCGAGGTTTACTATCCTATCGGCTGCAGCGAGATTTGGATCCAGAATATTCTTCCTTCCAATGTATTGGGTACTGTGCATTAATCGCCTTCGAAACATAATTAACACACGCTCGACTACCCGTTGCATACTGTCCGATACTGGATACATTCGATATAGATAATGAAGAAAGCCTTGTCCTACTCTTGATGAGGATCGAGCACTGGCGTAGCTATGTCAATGACAATTTTTATCATTTGTCATCAGACGCGATTCTACGCGACATCAAAGAATGAAGAAGGAAGAAGTAAAAATTGTTGGCACAGTTTGTCAGCTCTGACTGTGAGACTGACCCAAGCGATGTGTGCATGTATGCAAGTTGATGTCTTCAAGACCTTTGATGTAGACAGACTGTAGTTTGCAAATGAAAAAAATGTTTACAATCTACAGTCTGGGAAATTGTCAGTCAGAGCGTGAAAGAAAATATCTCTCCTGCAGCACTAGCTTCCTCCTAATATGCACCTGGGTTGATTTCTGAAACTACAGAATAATGGGAATAAAGACCAACCGAAAACTTCTCGTGTTTGCAAAAGCCAATTAATGCAGATGATGCAGTTAATGGCAAAATGGACTCCGTCATGACTTCTGTGAATTAGACCAATGGATCGCTAGGGCACAAAATTAGACCAATGGATCCCTCGGACACACAATTACACGTCTGCAAAGGTCGGTTGCCCATGGTGGTCTAGGGTAAATAGTAAATGGTCTAGGTTACTTTGTCCTCTGCTGTTTCTAAGAGCTTCTAATAAAAGTTAAAAGGGCGCTAAATAACCATTATAATTAAATGATTGGCCGATTGATTGATTGATTGACTGATTGTAATTATTTGAATTTGCAATAGTTGATCAGATTATCTGTCATACAGTGTTCCCTTTCTCGTCTGCCCGTAACAAGGACTAAACTGTAAGTCTCGTTGATAATTAATAATCATGCCGTTACAATAAAGGTTAAAAACGAAAACTTTACGTGATAATTATATGGTTCATTGTTTGTCAACATTATAGCAGAGGTTGAATATCAAATATTTAGGATGCTGTCAAACAGGAAGTTTAACTAGGTGCAAGATTTACATTTTCTCGATCCGGGAGAAGTTCAGAGACATAATGGCTTCAGAGTCCATCAGCACACAGTTCAGTGACTTCTAGTCATACATGCAGATGAGAAGATAGGTATTTGTGAACTTGTGTTAATCTTTATGCAAAAAGTGCAGCCAATAAATTAATTGTGCAATGTAAGCGTAAAAAATGAGTAGGTTACACGACCCACTAATATTAGGCGTGCACAGTGCACACCGCATAGAAAGGCCCTCTGTATTGCAATGTGCTATTTTGTACTTAGACATTGCGCACAAATTTGTTTGCATTTGCATATAGGTCTACAGTTAGCCTACTGCGACTGGTGTATGTTCATGTTATAATAAACATGTTATTTATAGATTGTGAATTAAGTTTTTAATCCTAAGTGCTCAATTTGGTTAATAGGGGTTAATAAGGGGAAACACGGGTCTAAGGCGACTCTAAACACCATTGTAATTGGACTATGTATGCTATTTCCATAGCTTGGAACCAACTGCCTAGTGCCTAGTGACTCTAGTTTACATGTATGTTTCTTCGAATTCTTCACGCTATCTTTCTTTTACAAAACTTTCATAAGGCGGAATAATAAAAGTTTGAAACTTGAAAGTAACCTGTAGCATTGAAATGATTGGATTATTTTGATCTGCGATGCAGAGCTTTACCAACAGCATCCATGGTGGGGAAAAGGACGCTAACGCCTTATTAATGAATGAAATTGGTATTTCAAATCAATCTCCATCTGTCTATCAATAGACAGTGTCTCAATAATAAATCGTGTACCTATTTATAAATATGAGTAGCATTACGTGCAGAGAAGTATTTCAAAAGGTAGCCTACATTCTTGCTTACGTCATAGATTTCACAAATCATCAGACTCACAGTTATATATACTTTGATTGAGCATTAAATATATCACACAATACTTGTATATTCAATATGATTCTTATTATTGTAAAATATTAGCCAAATATAAAGTTCTAGGGTAACCTCTCTTTTCAATATAGCTATACAAAAATCACGCTTTCTTTGCGGTGTATTGAAATGAACCCAACTTTAGCTTAATTGATTTATTGATTAATTTGGTACTCGAAACGTGAGGAATATTAGATATTACAGGCATGCAGCTATGAAAAGGAAGAGCACACTGCGATGGATTTTGTAACGATTGGATGAAAACACAATGAATGCAATGTACGTCGCTTTATATTATAAAACATATCAAATCAATCAAGCTGATACTTGAAGCCAACACAACAGTATATAAATAGATTAACCGATTTAGCTTTACATCGACAATAGTTTTGTAAAATTTGCACTGTTTTCCTGGTAAAGCATTTTATTATTGTCAGTTTCTACCTGATATTATATATGCTACCAAAGCGCTGGAAAATATGCTCCACGAAAAGGAAGTTCATTAGACACGCTTGGTCTGGTATGCATCCGTACTATTTGTAGTACAAATTTGCAATGATGTCTATTTAAAAACAACCATTAAAAGCAACTAATATGAACTACATCTTAAATCTTCATCCGAATAATAGCGCTCATTATGGAGCGTGCTGGCTGAATCGTGTTGTTGGGATACTACAACTCCTGGCTACTTACTGTCTAGGTGCGAATTATAGGGGGTTGAGGGGTCGCCCACCTCCCGACCCCCTAGATTATGAAAATTGTATAATAAAAGTAATAATAATCATCGCTTAAAGGCCAAAGCCGAATTTAACGTCAATTTTGTGGCTTAACGACTACATCAGTGACGGGTGGGCCCTGGGGTTCGAACCGTGAACCTATTGAATTCTAGTCGGACACTTAACTGATGTGCTATCTGGATAGTTAGCAAGTTAATTTGATCCTACACGCATATAATATAGACCTATTACAATGTAAACCACTGTGTCAACCCCCTATGTTATAAGTCTGACCATCATTTATTGTGGCGCCGCTCGAACCGTTTTCAACATAATATTTAGGGAAAATGTTGTCCGACCCCCTGTCTGAATTTTGCAAAAATTTGCACTGTATACAGCCTATAACTGAATGTCCTGAAAGCCGGAGAAAGCGTTAAGTCGATTATGACTAAAATCTCTTTGTCTGTATCGGGCGATAAGCACACGCTGCAGGCATTGCTGTACAGCGTCAAGTTTTATTATCTTACTGCACAGAGTGAGAACAAGAAGAAAGTGGGAAGAATAAACCAGGAATGACGTTATTGATTATGCGTACGTGACGGCATGGATTAACAAAATCTTCTTCTTGATCACGTTAAGGTCTGCTTCTTTTACTTCAGAGTCAGTGGCGCCGGTAAAATCCTTGAGGAAAATTAGTTATTTATAGGGGCTATTTGTAAAGTTTTGGCAATTGTTTTAATAAATGCAAAATTATAAATGGAAGTTTGTAATAAATCAACTAATAACACAGTACTTTGGTTTAGTCTTTAGTAAATAGTGAAGGTAAAAGTAGAGTCACTTGTCATAGTCCACAAAAGATATGACAAGATTTGCTATTCTGAAGTTGATGACGTCTTGGGGGACACAGAGCCCCTCCTGCCCCAAGCCAACGTCACTCTCCAAGGAAGGACTTGTAAAATACCTTCAAGAACAAAACGCGACCTTAACAAATGTTATGGTAGATCTAGGTTAAGTGTGTGCTGTAGCCTATATACAGCCAATGCCTTACATAAGCAATGATTTAAACTTAAGCTTTCATATTTCTCAAAGACGAGAACTGTAAGCCATTAACTGACAGGAAAGTTTTTGCACATATATATTATACATGCAGCTTACAGTGTTCAAAGTATTGAAAGACAGGTCATTATTTTAGAGCATATGAAAATAGAAGTCATAAGGGAATAAATTAAAGGAAACGTTGCTGAGGAAGACAGAGAATTACCTGTACAAAGAATTTCAGTTATTGAATGAACGTTGAAGAAGTGGTAATCATCAGAATTGCTAGAGAGAGAGAGAGAGAGAGAGAGAGAACTGTAGCACACCATATCGTAAATTCCTGGACCGGGCACGACACCTGAGAAAAAAAGAATGTATCATAATGTGTTCAAAATGTTATGGTACCATCTAGTTTTTCTTCGGATCGATTGTGCTGAGAACCATTGATTTATCTTAAGCGAAATAATTATATTCTTAGAATTTGACTTGTTAGTAATCTGTATTGCTAGCAATTATCGATAAAACTAACCATTGTGAAGTCTAGTATGTTTTAAACCCTAATAACATTTTGTGAGTCATAAAACTTTACTTCATTTTCTTCAATTGTTCTACTAAATAATGACAGGCTGTTACTATTTTTATTTTAAAAATAAATTTATTGTTTTAGAGAATGATCGATAGAGACATAATCTGCTTCACGTTTTATTATCACGGTATTGCAGGCCTACTCCAGGCTATTGATCTAGCATTGCAAAGACTCTGAAATAATTATTTGACAAGAAATTCCTGCATTTCCTTTATAACGATGTGTTACCCATATTTGTCTTGTAATTTAATCCGAATCGTTATTAATCCTATAGTTGTCCATATTCACAAGCGATTCCCGTATCATATTTTTCTCAATTGCAGCTAAAAACTGTTGCATGTTTGTCTAACGTGCTTTATTATTATTTATGTAGGACGAATGTAGCAAGTGTCAAAATAGAATTTAAGAAGATATCAAATTATCTGACATGTATTTCTTAATCTACTTATTTATTTGTAAAATTCTTATACAGTTTTTATATGATTGATAGATGCGTTTGATACCATCTGTTCGGTACTGTTACTTAGTAGGACAGAAATATAAAATTAAAATTTGAAAGGCATATCTATATTCCAATCAATTAGGCCTAAGCTTATACCAAGTGGATAAACTATGGAAGATTGCATGATGCTTACTACACTAAATAGAATCTTAGCTTCCTTTTTAACGACTTTTAAGAAATGATAAATACCAAATAAAAATATTGGATACGAGTGTGACCTATTCTGTTGTATTGCTTTATTTTAGAGGCAACAGAGGGTAGGACATATATCATTAATAATTATAGGAGAATAATACTTGTTGGAAGCTGCGATTATAGGTCACTGTTTATTGAAATGAGGTCACGTGTTGCTTTATAATAAACAAACGGACAACTTTTTCAATCTGGCGAAATAGTAAGTAGATTGCTTTTTGGTCAACTCCATAATATAATTTGGATCATTGACAATTATTATACTTTTGTTATATGATATCTTTATAAAACACAAACAGAGCATTTCACTGTTAATAAAGGCCGATCGACTAGTTAACCATATGGAATGAATGTCAGAAATCTCACGAAGTCTTTAGAATGAATGAAAAAATTATTTCAAAATAGACATTCCTAGGAAAAACGTTAATATCTGGGAATTTGAAAGAGTTAGTCTAAGATTAAGAGGTAAACCATTCCGAACAACTTAGACACATTTATTAATATGAACAGTTGGATTCGGTTTATACCACACATAAGTTACGCACATGTTTACAGAGATTTCGTATAGTCTCACATCTATTGGTTAATCGTATCTTTGAGCTAGATGTTTGCAAAAAGAGGACACTGAAGTACCGTATGCATGAATGCTTTAACTAGAACTATATTATATTGAGGAAATTCAAATTGTAATTGTTTTGTATAAGCCTCTGTATAGTTTGTTTTTGTAATCATACGTTTATTTCGTTATATGATATTGTTATTTTTTCTGGAATTTTGTACAATCTACCTATTTTAAGTATGAACGAAAACAGATTTGAGTTTCATGTCTTAGCTAGCGGCTTTTAATCAAAACCCTGGTTACATCATTTACGCCTGATCCCACTGATCGATCAAGATCTAATAAATCATTTAATTCTATCCATTTGTTGACAGCAACTGGACGTGATTAAGGTTCAAAATCCATTGGCAGTGCCACTATAATCTCACTATGATATATTGAGCATTGATTTGTCTAATTTTGGAATATAAAAGCGTATGGAATTCGCCAATTTTCATAAACATTTGCTGAAGAAAAAAAAAAGTAAATGTTGTGTGCCATATTCGTTACCGAACGTAGGTGCAGAACTGATCCCGATCCTGCGTGATTTTTCTGCACACAGGTGACATAGTCATTAATCTGAAGGTGAGGTCGCCAGCCCCATTCTATACAATCCAATTTGATAATTGGATCATATACGCCAGACCTGTGATAACCTTCGCAATCTTCTGAAGCAGTCATCTACTACATACTAATTGCTACCAATTAACCGACCCTCGATGAAGGGTTTGGTTGGCCCGTTGTACATCCGAGATTTTACTCTTTGATTGCTCGACCGAGAATCGAAACCCGGACCTTATGCGCAACATTCAACACTTGACACAAACTGGCCGACGCGCTAACCAACTGAGCTACGGAGAGGTACTTGCTAAAGTAAATATTTAATAATACGAAGATAGTTTGTTTCTTTATTTGTCAGGTATAACCCTATGATGAAACAGATAGCATTTTAACATTTGTTTTCCTGATTTCATTCGTGTAAAATAAATTCAATAAGTTAATTTAAATTCGTCGTTTTAAAGCAACCTGCTGTACTTTTGTGTGACTAATTTGGTGGGCTGAGCGGTATCATAAATTATAACGAAATGAGTCCGTATTCTAATCCGATGCGAGCGATGTCAGGGTATTCAAGGTATGTAAGCAGCAAGAGATTCAGTAGGGCCAAAATCAGTCTTCAAAATTTTGTTCCTGATGCCGTTGTCAGATGATGAAACGGACGTTAAATTCGCATTGATTGATTGATTGATAGACAGAATGAAACGAAGTAAAAGAATGTTGAGAATGAATAATAACATAATAAATAAATTATAAAATAGTTATAAATTAACTTTATTTCAGCAATATTTTTGATTCTCACATGCACAGCATAACAGTAGGCCAAGTTGCGAAATCATGTTTCACACTTTATAAGGCCGCCGCATGCACTTGTGTGTGGATTGATTTTGTGGGTAGAACGGAAACAATGGACACGGTGAAAACGTGCCGTATTGACGTCTTATCTAAGAGGCTCCACACAGTTTATGAGGTTTTACGTCTTTACAGAAACAAGGTTCCTATATAACTGGAGCGAACCACGCCATATCTGAATCTAATCTCCTCTGGTCATGTTCCGTGTACTGTCCCAGGATGTCAGAGCGCTAACTTTTAAAATCCCCCCTTGGAGTACGGGTCCGTCTCTGACAGTATTCCTTGGATACGGAAACAGGCGTTAAACTTAGCTTTACAGCTGTATACTTGGCTGCTAAGTGAGAGGCAGGTATTCGGTTCTCAACCTGATCTATCTCTGCCAGAATCATTGTGATTCGAAAAGCAGAAGCGGTATTACGTGATAGTATAGATATCCGACAAATATATCATCTTTGATAGAGAGCTGCCGCTGCAAATCTTTTTTGCACTGTCTTTCATTCAATTCTCTAAAACTGATATGTTGTCGATGTGCAAACATTAGTAGGCCTACCTTGAAGCTACAATGTATAAGCTGCCCTGAATAGTTCAAATCGATCAGCTGAAGGCTGTACGCCTATATGGGTCGTCGAGGAATTTTATTCGTTATGTTTTATATTTTGTCGAAGGAGTTCGATAATGCCAGCATACTATAGATGGGGTTATGGTGGCAATATTTATTATAACTAGTAAATATTTAAATTTTATAACATTTGACTTGTATGTCTCAGTGAAGCAGCCAATAACATCGCTAACTTACAATCTTAGCAATGCAAAACAAAAACCTGGGATTTTAGGGTTCACTTTTCGTAGCTGATAATGGAGCATGCAATAATAATAATAATAACCAGTGGCCAAAATGACTTGATAATGTTGTCCAGAAAACACTGTAATATACTCGTAGGTATTGGAATATTATGTTAAATAATACATTATTTTGCACGTGAAGAAAGAAAGTCAAAAATCTAGTCGCCTATAATTTTTTTTTGCAGATTATAATATTCACTTGCACTGCATGTAATAATATTATAATAATAAAGGTTTAACGTCCTATTCCTCATCCAGGGATGACGTCAGGGACGTCATGTATTGCGGAAGTAACTGTACTGTACTTGCAGCTGAAGAACAAACTCACTTTGTCCTGCATAATAACGTTATACAATACTTTAACTTTTATCAGATTTAACGCATCATTTAGCACACAAGCTGGATCACAGTAATCCCGTTCCAGGAAACAAAAGCAAAATTTCTGGAATCTAGATTATATCTAGATTATATAATGGTCTAATATTACTTAATGGTTTATGTGTAACATTGTGTATTGAGTAGCCTATGTATGCATGTATGTACATTGTACATGTATGTATGTCCTCAGTCCTGGCTAGATCGCCTAATCGGATGCCCACTAATAAGCAGGTGGCTTCGGTTCGAATCCCAGCCTGGTCCTGGTGCCGTCTCTGAGAGTATCCTGATGCCTTGAGACACGGAAACAGACGTTAACCTTAGCAATACAACTTTACTTTTATGAAATCAATTAATCCATCTAATAATAGTACTAGAGCGCAAAATTATAAAATATAATTTTTTGTTTAAATATAAATGTATTTTATATTTGACCCAAAACTTGAGAATAGATGTCTATGATTCACTGACTAGTCTGACTATCAATCAATCAGAGTAATTAATCCATAATTATGTTGCGAGAAGCGACAACTGTGAACGTTAACGAGCGCATCAAGAATAGTATGGTAGAGGTAAGATTTTTATCGTTTGATTGATCGATACTGTGCTTGCTAATGAGCGATTCAGGAAGACTATGATAATTAATGCGTGTCATCAGACAGCTGCAAGGCATCATAAGTTTCAGCTAGAAACAAAAAGTATCGGAACTTTGATATTCATACATCTGTTATTATCTGGTTTCACCTGAGAGGTTCATAATTCCTGGATCTCTCTTTCCCTGATCGATCAGTGATCAGTCACATTGATCTATAGCTGGGATGAAGGGACTTAGAGTTTGATTTATTGACCGTAGTCGTGATGCATTGATCACAGCATGACATGTGTCAGGACACAGAAAGTTGAGTAGGATAATTTACCCCTTTGTATTGACAGCCGTTCCAGGCATTGATGTTATATTACCATGATCATGAAATCATGAAATGAACGTTAAACCCATAGACCTATTGTTTTGTATTTTATGTTCTAAAAGCAGAGATCAAACTGCTGCTTACTTACTTTGTGAAAAACTAGGTCTAATCAAATATATGAATTAATAAACTTTTATTTCCGCACATTAAAGTAGCACGTGTTTACAGCATTGTCTTTCTTAGTTTTGCTATTTGTATTTAGTGTAGTCTTCCGTTTCACTAGTTAATCGTATCCTTGCCGCAAGGAGCTCACTAGTGAACAAGCGCAGATATACGATCAACCCGTACCGGTGGCGTTATATTATTCTTACAGTATGATCTGGGTTTGAACCCTTGACTCTCAATCGCTTTACGTTTGAGCACACCACGCTAATCAGTGATGTTATCGTAAAGCTAAATAAAAGCTAAGTTAAACGTCTGTTTTCGTAAATGTGGATGCTGACAGAGACTGACCCGGTTTGGACTCGAACCCGTGACATCCTGTTCATTGAACAGGCGTGTTACCCACTACCCTATCCAACCGGGAGCGTGGTACAATAGTACATAATAGTCCCATTGTACCAGTACTTCATTGGGTTCAAATATGGCTCCAATCCACTACTCTCTCTCTCTCTCTCTCTCTCTCTCTCTCTCTCTCTCTCTCTCCTCTGTCACTGGATATTTTTTGTATCTTTGCATTTTCTTAAGAGTTTGCATGCCATATTCTCTTGAAGACAATTTTGTTTTCTGAGGAGCTTTCTAACTCTCCTTAACCAGTGGCTGCGTTACCTAGTCGGCTTATAGTACTACGATACACGTGAAGCTCCGGTTGGTCTATTCTTGTATTTGCCAGTACTATCCAGTACTATCCAGTCTTAAATGACTCCAAGGTATTGACAGACGTTCTTGCGATACAATCACTACCTACGTATAATAGCAGCAGACGATATAAAGTCAAATACGACAGGAAATTGATCACATTTCACTTGTGTTTTATCAGTTCTATAAATGAGAAACTGATCAATATGTAAGCTAACTATGGATTACAATTCGTTGTTTTTAGGATATTTGGTGGTAGTCCTATTGTTGAGTTCTAAACACTGGCGCCTTGGTCTATTACTGAAAAATGTGTCTCTAATTATGTAATATTTTATCAGTGCGAATTATTTTATGCTAGAAACTAAAATAAGATATGTTTTCGCGGTAGGCTACTTACAGTGAAGTGGCATTCCCGAATAGCCTAAATGGGAATTTTTTTAATCCTTTTTTTTATCTATACTTCCTTTTTAATCAAATAAAAAATCTATTTTAGTCAATTTTCTAGTTCAGGGTTATTTACCACACAGGGCATAAAAAGACAAAAGGTGTGCAAAATAGCAACCTAATTCTTTCAGGCATTCCTAGACTTCTAATAGATCTATGCAGAAATTGCATACATGTACACCGTGGCCCATAAATAATAACACTATTTTGAAAGCTTATAACTTGGTCATTATTAAATCATTTAACTTAGAAATTGCACAGCTCAACCGTCAGTTATAATTTCACTTGTAGAATCGTATTGTGTTCCCATTTTGTTGTATGGCTCTGAGTGTAGTGAGCTATCC
>JAQFZF010000159.1:0-21275 GCA_034695365.1 Enchytraeus norvegicus
CCTTCGTGGGTCGGATAATTGGAAGCAATTAGTACGTAGTAGGTGACTACTTCGGAAGATTGCGAAGGTTACCACAGATCTGGCGTATATGATCTAATATTTTTATAGACACCGACAATGTTAGACAATCCTGTAAGATATACTGTTTACAAATTAACAAGGACAATTAACAGTACACATCAAATTGTCCAGTAAATCTATGTGGCTAATTGCACAAAAACAATGTTCATTTAGTCAATGAGTAATTAATGAAATGGGAATAAAAATTATATTGAACGTTCATTAATATTTATACTACTGTATTTATTGTACGTCTCCGTAGCTCAGTTGGTTAGCGCGTCGGCCAGTTTGTGTCGACTGTTACGCATAAGGTCCGGGTTTCGACTCCCGGTCGAGCAATCAGAGAGTAAAATCTCGGATGTACAAGTTACAACGGGCCAAAAAAGCCCTCCATCCCTTTCGGGGGTCGGTTAATTGGAAGCAATTAGTAGTAGGTGACTGCTTCAAGATATTGAGAAGGTACCACAGGTCTGGCGTATATGATCAAATTATCAAATTGGATTTTATAGTGAGGTTGGAGATCTCACAGTTGGATTAATGATTACGTCACCTGTGTCCTGAAATCGCTCAGGATCGGGATCAGATCCGCGCTTACGTTCGGTAGCGAATATGCCACACAACCTTTACCTTTTTACTATATTTATTAATAATTGAAAAACGTAGTTTGCATTTAAAATTTATTTCCGTTAGTACAGTTTTCAAAAATTGTCAAATAGGATTGTGTAGAGTGAGGTTGGCGATCTCACCGTTAGACTAAATGACTATGTCACCTGTGTGCTGAAATCGCTCGGTATCGGGATCAGCTCCGCGCCCACATTCGGTAACGAATATGGCACACAACCTTTACCTTTAATACAAGTCAGTATTGTTAGACACTTTCTCCAACAAAATAAAAGTACATGTATGCCAGATCTCCACTCTATGATTCTCATTCTATTTCTAAACTTGTGATTTTTTAAAAAGCTAACTAAATATTTACTTTGAGGCATTTAATTAATCCTGCTTATTATTGGATCATAAACGTTCAAATAATTATTAAATTAATTGTATTAAGAGGTAGGCCTACCTTTATAATACTATGTATCTAGCAGTTAAACAGCAGCCTATGCAACTGTTCTATAGTTATCCCCGGTGGGAAGAAAATAATTTCTTAATGTTTTAGCTTTCAATGCGATCTGTTTAGATTTGAAGACAATAATGTTAGTAAATAGCGACGCCAATAAGCTTCCGTGTTAAAGAACAAAGACTTTCAAAGCCGTTCGAAGCTGATATAATACATAATTATAATTGTGTAGCAGGCCAGAGCAAACTTTCTGAGCCGCGGGCCACATAAATATTTCAATGAACATGGAGGGCCGCCAAATTTTTCGGCGGCACTCAACTTTTGTAAAGGGTTCAAAATTTGTAATGTTAATCTTTAAACTGTTTCCATGTACGAGGGGCGATCTGAAAGTCTTGATCATTGCTTAATAATTTTAAAACTGCTCTTCAGAAATTATCCAAATTATGCAGCAACATTACGCAACATATTACCTATGAATATACAAAATTTTACATTTATAGCATATTTGTGTTTCTATATAGGCACCACTGCACGCAACACCTTACTCTCATAGGTTTTGCCAGATGGTCAGAAAGTGGCTAGTTTATAATGTCACTTCTGATACCCTTAAAGTCAGTCAGTCATCGCCTAACATTCGGATAACTAAGTGCAGCTTCTCCATGAACTTTTTCTACTCCATTACTGATTTCCCTTACAGCTTTATACCTCTTTCCTAAGAAATTCAATTGCAGCTCTTTTCTTAATAGGGTCAAAGGGCGTCAATAGGGGCGGTCATCTTGATTATTGATAAGTGGTGCCACCTATCAAATTAAAAAATATATATTTACCAGGTATGTCAGTCTGTTTCCAGTTAATATTGCTGTTAAATTTGAATAGTTTCTGACGAGTAATTTTAAAATTATTAAGCAATGATCAAGACTTTCAGATCACCCCTCGTATCTATCTGTCATGGAAAGGCGCAACACAATGAAGCTAAGTTACAAGAATTTTTCTGGCTAAATATCGTCTAAATAGTATGTAGTTTGAGTTTTATAAGTCGAGAGAACTATAAAATTTGCAACATTTCTTGTCAACTGTAGGCCTGTAGTGCAATACTAGTCTTTAGTTGAATATTATACAGCGTCCGAAATAATGTCAGCTCAAGTAAATGTCTTTATTTAAAAGGCTTACTGGTTACAGTGATTTAGAATAATCAAAATCTTTAAAATATAAATGTTCCGTAAATAGATTTAGCTTCAATTGAACTGCATTTAAGTTTATACCCTATACTATCATTTCCTGAGCATACATTTATTTTCCCTGAAGTGCGGTATTGAAATTAACATTATTAATTCTTTATTATCGCCATGCGCCTGAAGGCCCGCCAAAAACGGTCCCGAGGGCCGCATCCGGCCCGCGGGCCGCCGTTTGCCAAGGGCTGGTCTATAGCTATAACAGATTTTGTTCTTTCACAGAGCCACTGGCATAATACCTTTCAAGACGACAGTTAATGCACACCTCATTAGTATAATGCTGCTCTTAATAAAGGTTCAACGTCCGTTTCGTCGTACAGGGTGCCAGGATTATGTCAGGAACGTCATATATTTTAGTCCTATGTGCTACTCTCTTTTCCTCTGAATTGTGTGGAATGAATCTTACATCTTTTAATAGTTCACCTCAATTTCGACTCCTTACCCCACACCTTCCATAACCTCTAATATCATTGCCATGGACAAGAAAAGTTCAATGTTAATAACCTGGATCCTATAACTATAATGGGGCGAGATAGGACGATTTGGAAGATCTCTATGTTCGGAGTACTTTTTCAAAAATCGGCAAATCCTATCAAATCTTTCAATACGGAAATTAGTAAAAATGTCTATTAACATCTAAAAAAGAAATTACTATCAAATTTGGCGGCCTTTAATGGTCTATTTCACCTTCCTCTGAGAACTCTTGATAAATTTTGGCAACACTCTTCTGATTCATGTTCATAATAATTAATCTTCTAGTTAAAATCCACATAATTATGCACAATGCATATTTAAAATGATCGACACTTTTGAACCTGGGATCTGCACGTACTGTATAGTTGTTACACTAAATACATGTACTAAATTGTACATGTATCAAAGTGGCAATGAAAAAGTATTGCTCGTTGAGTGTTGATGTCGAAGCCTCTGTATCTATCTTCATCAGTTGACCAACATAAGTAGCGCTGGTTTCAACAGTAATTATTGTCTCGGTTCAAGAGTTCCTTGGCAGTATGCGAGGCAAACTGGAAATAGCGCAACGCCGCTAATGGCTTTTCCTCATTTATTTTCATTTCATCGTTACAGACGACAAACGCTACGTTAGCTGGTTGAGTGTTTGATGGGTAACGTCTTATTAATTATTTAACAAAAGTTCTTATACTTGAAACATTCAATCAACGTCATTTCTTAATTTCTATAATTAGTACAACACCATTATAACGTTATGTAATACTATTATTTACTTTTTCATTGAATATACCTTACTAACTTCAATGTAGAACATGGAGCAACAGTAGCCTATTATGCCAACCTTGAAGAATTTGCCGAGAGCTATGTAATCCAGCCCATCAGAGCAGTTGAACACTACGCACTGTTTGGCCACAGCCTTGGCCAAGTCCTTGGTTGTCTCTGTCTTACCAGTACCAGCTGGTCCCTCGGGAGCCCCTCCGAGGTGGAGGTGTAGGGCTCCGAATAGCGTTCTACAATACAATAATAAATGAGAATGTAACGTTTGTTTTCGAAAACCAAGCGGATTTACATTCTCGTACATTTATGTCCTTCTGGGGCGGCTCTAATATCAATAGCCCCCCCCCGGTTTGAAAATTATTACAATTTGACCCAATGAAATATCAATAATGGACCCTTACACACCCCCCTCCCCCTATTAGCCTCGATTCAACCTGGCCCGCTTTGGAAATAATAGTAATAATAAAAATTGATCTCCCCAAAAATGTAAATGTTTAAGATCTGCCACTGCGTCAAATGACAGAAGAAAAAGATAAATAGATAAAGTAGATGTAAATATATATAGAGAGAAAAATAGACAGACAGATAGACAGACAGACCTACCTGTAGCATCAATCATTCAATGGTATGGTGCCAACGAAAGATAGAGAGAGAGAGAGAGAGAGAGTGACAGAGACAGAGACAGAGATAGACAGACAGACAGAAATAGAGACAGACAGACAAGACAGACAGACAGATAGATCTGTATCTCTTAGTAAGAAATGTAGTGATAAAGAGATAGAGAAATAAAGAGATACATACAGACAGATTGAAAGAGATACAGACAGACAGAAAGACGGACCTGTAGCATCTATCAGTTAGAGGTGTAATGACAAGTCTCAAAGTATTGCCGAGATACTCGTAGCCATATCTCAGCTCAGAGTTGATCATACGTGTAGTCATCTGTCCATTCTGTAGCATAGCAAACAAGTAATTAGATGGTCTGAAATAAATTCCGATCTACTCAGGTTTTAAAGTGATTACTCTTCAGGTCTAGTTCAATACAGCCTAGTAACAGATCTGAGACAATTTTACAATTCTATGACAAAACTCGAGCATTTCTAGAGTAGCCTTGTCTCCATTATCTCGGAATCCACAGAGGTATATATTACAACAATAAATACCATGTTATTGCGCATTTAATTTTCATTAATGGAATGTTTAGCAGATTGTCATGAATTTGCTGGTTCCGAAATTGCTCTCACATTGTATCTTAAAAAGATTTTACATTTATTTCAGTTCAAAGCAAAGATTTCTGTAGAATATGGTCCCCGTGTTGGATCCGGGACGCTCAAGAATAGACCAACCGAGAGATGCACATGTTTCGCTGAAGCCGACCAACGCAGTCACAGAAAAAGGCAAAAGGAAACCACTTCAGAAGCCATAATTTCTCTTGAACAAAGTTATTACTTTAGATTTGGTTGAGGCATAGCCTTTGTGATTGGATCAACTTGTTGGGTTGATCGATGGCTTGCTCCTACTGAGCGAGATGGTTGATTGTAGATAATGATTTCTCTCATGGTACAGCCATCTGACACGGCACTGGATATATAGATTTAACGTTAATGTTTTACTTTGTGAAAGTTAAGGCTAAAACTAAGTTAAACGTCAGTTTGGTATACAAGGACACTGTCAGAGACGGACCCGGCTGTGACTAGAACCCTTGGCCGCCTGCTTGCCTGACAAGCTGAATGCCGACTAGGCTATCCAAACGAGATAATACTTTGGCATATAACAACAGACTACTTAACTTCAACATTTAGGGCCAATTTATAAGTTTCAGGTAAAAAATTCCAAACCAATAGTTCGGAAATAATTTCCTATTTACTGTTCCCCATAATAATAATGTTAAGTCTTGAGGTCTATGCAGCCTAGCAACAGACCATCTATGCTTGTTGATTAATTTTATTGATAATTTAAAGGCGAGATAAATCAGACTTTGACAGTAATAATAATAATAATAAAGGTTTAACGTTTGTTTCCTCATCCAGGGATGATGTAAGGGACGAAAGTATGTACAAACTACGACCAGTACCTCCCAGTAGTATCTGAGTTGACAGAGCCAGTTGAAGTCGTTGTCAGATTGTATTTTGTTTTCAATGAGATTAACGAGGACGTCACGTGAGTGCACGTCGAGCACTATGAGAGCCTGTAGAGTGGTTCTATTCTGTTTAGACAACTTGCCTCTCACTATTCTCACGATCTCGTCGATCTGACGGTTGTTGACGGTTAGATATGACTGCATCGCCTGCAAAACAATAAATAAATCAGTGCGAATTTAACGTCAGTTTCATCATCTGACGACAACATAAGGCTCCAAAAGAATTTGAACTGTCGAACCAAGACTTGCAAAAACCAATGCTACATGAGAAGGAAAACCAGCAACAATTACTGGAATGCAACCGTGATGTAGGCGCATACCTGCATCGCCTAAAAACAACAATAGAATGCAACAGTCGTTGGTCTTAAACAATCATTGTCTAAAACTAAATAATTAACAGAAAGAAAATCGACAACATTAACCACAAGAGCGCCATCTTCGTCCATTACAACATCTTGCACTATTACAGTAACAAGAATGAATCCATTCTAATGAATGCATGAATCCGACAATTCCGCAAAAACTGAAGAAACACAATAGAATGAGCGTATAATTATCATGTGTAAAAATATACGCATAAAAACGTAATCACATCGTAACCTCACTTGATAAATGAGGTGGCTGGGAAACCGACGAAAATCCGGCAAAACTTATAAAATTTTTAACCAGGCCCGTAGACAGCGCTGGGGCCCGGGGCTGGGGCCCCAGCACCAATCTTTTGGCCCTATCACTAAACGTTTGGCCCTATCAGCATCTGTGGCCCCATCACGCGAGTTAACAAGACGCAAAATTATTAATGGCCCCATTACGAATTTTTTAGCCCAATCACTGGTCAAATCCTGGCTACGGGCCTGTATATAAGTACTGACCTCTATTCCCCCAGCTATAGCTTTGTGCACCAGGTTGGTCCAGTAGAGCTGCGTCACACATAGCACTGATTGACCTGGCCAATCCCGCACCCATTGACCTCTAGGGGTCTTATCATAGGCTTCTATGGCCTCTCCAATCACCTACAACATGCAGATCAATATAGATATAATAATTTAATATAGAGATAAAAGAATTTATCTCCAATATTATATCAATTAAATATTAAATAGTCTGTAACAATTTAATATAGAGATTTTATATTCCGGTGGCGGTAGTCTAGTGGTTAACGTGGTGCGCTCAAGTGACAAGTGTTAGCTGATTGAAGAGTCATGCATGGATTCAACCCAGGTCAGATTACAGAAAACTTATAGCGCCACCGGTACTGCCTAATCGTGCACAAGCGCTTGTTGCATTAGTGCGCTCTTTACGGCAACGGTACGATTAACAAGTGGGATGGCAGACTACAAAAATACCAAAAAAACAACAACTTAGAAAGGAAACCCTGTATACATGTGCGTCGTGCGGTTGACATGTGTGTGACAAAAAGGAATATTAAAAAGAAAAGAATATAAGTCGCTGTCTAGGTAATACCTGACTTGTGACATTTTCTCAAAAAAAGTTTTAAGCATTTTCCTGTCAGTAATATGTATCTGCATGTCTAGGTAAAAGCTGACTTGTGAACTGAATGTTTATTCCAAGTTCTTGATATAAATGCGATACCTGACTTGTGCTAGCTCTCGAGCAATAGCTGACTTGTGCATTGTTTACATACTTAGGTAACTTTCATGCATTGTTTACATTTAATTAACAATGAATACAAATCATCTTAAGAACACTAGGGGACTTCGAATACTGGAAGCAGCGTTGAAGAATGTGGCAGGTAAGCTTAATTGTTCACTTTAGCTATAAAATATGGTTTATCTATGGAAGTTTAACGCATGGAATTACGGAGCAATGATGCCATTTTAATGCAAAAAAGTGCCCAATATTGTAGGTAACCAACTCTATTTGAGATGATAAATGCGGGGGCGTGATCCATTAGGGCTCAAGTTCATTGGCCAACCCCCCCCCCCCATATCTTTTTATGGGGGGTCGCAACATAGAAATCCCCTCCCTGCAATAATTGGATATTCAGCAAATCGGCAACAATATGTTTAACTAGATTGACACATGTGTATAAATAGCATAAACAATGACAATTATTAGAATTATAACTTATAATAATAATAATAAAGATTCCACAATATCTTCAAAAGATCCTGCACTGTATGCTTTAAGACTCTTTCAACCCACATCTCGAGTAGCCGGGTGGTAACAAAATGTAACCGACATCAATGTTGTAACTAAATAATGGTGTTAGAAATGTTGATAAATTGTTCAGTCCTCTCTGTAACAAATTTAAATAGAACTTTAGGGTGCTAAGACTTTTAATGTTAGAATTGATCAATATTTGTGTCATTAATTATTAATTAGATTCATCCTATATTGATGTAGGTCTATCGACAATCACTGTTCCTGCCCTCGCTGTTTCAACAGTCAACGATGACCCCCACCATCTTCCTGCCCGCACTTTGTCAACCATAACCAATGAAGCGTTTAAGATTGTGGCAGGTAAGATTAATTTTTATTTTATCAAATTAAAAAGGTAGTACTTTGTTGAAGATTTAATGCATTTCATTTATCACTGAGCGATGATACAAATGCTAATTGGAACCCTATATGAGACAATAAATTCAGGGGCGTCGATCCATTAGGGCCCAAGCACCACACTCTACCACAATGTTATCTGAAACATTCCACTAGTAACTGGATCTTTATTGATGACTGTAACAGTTGATAATGAAGAAATTGAAGTTGAACCCAGTGATGCTGACACCATCATGTATGAAGTTGACCATACCGAAATTGTCGAAATGGGAAGACAAGAGATAGTAAATAGACAGAAAAAGCTTTAAAAAAGGCACAGACATTGAATACAAAAGTAGAAAATATTCCAGCATCGAAAGAGTAGCTGGACGATGCTACATTGGATATGCTCGTGATCACAGTGGTAGAGTTGACTTGAGCAAAGATAGACCCGCAAAGCAGGTGCTGCCAAGATGTCATAACAAAACTGCTGAGGCAAAGTCTTGTCGATCATTCCAAATGGGATTGGAGAAAACGTCTTTGTTTGCAATAAACTGTTTCTAGGAACTCTGAACATTGGAAAAGACCAATTTAGTCGGTGGTGTGCAGCGACTAACTATACTGAAGTGGAGCCTAAGGCTAAGAAGTCACGTAAAGATGGCAGACGAAAAAGCGTGGAAGATTGGGTAGAATTACTGCCAAAGGTTCCAAGCCACTATTGTAGAGCATCTTCTCCAAAGCAATACGTTGACAGCACATTTCAATCATACGTTCACATGCATGGATTATACGCCAAACGTGTTTTAAAAAAGGGAGAACAACCAGTTAGCAGGCAGATTTTCACTGAAGTTCTACGGGAGAAAAAAGTTGACATACACTCGCCTAGGAAAGACCAGTGTGACATTTGTGTATCATACAATTGTCAAGCAGTATCTCAAGCCGAGTATGATGTATGATTTGCATATTGTTAAGAAAGATGAGGCGCGGTTAGCAAAGAATACTGCAAAGGCCTCTGCTTCGAATTCTAAAATGGTAGTAACAATGGATTTGCAGAGCATACTCCTGGCGCTAAAGATTTTGGCCTCGTCAGTATATTACAAAATGAAACTTCAAGTCCATAATCTCACAATATATAATTTGAGTGATGGGTCGGTTAAATTATATGTGTGGGACGAAACGGAGGGAGGTGTCACTTCCAATGAGTTTGCCTCTTGCATTGTTGACTATATCAGAGAGCAACCCGACTCAGTCACAGAGTTTGTATTAGTGTCCGATGGATGTACCTATCAAAATCGAAATCGTATTTTGTCAACCGCGCTGTCTGACCTAGCGCAAGATAAACACATATCATGATTGAACAGTTGTACCTTGAAAAAGGACACACCATGATGAAGACAGATAGTGTCCATGCCAGTAAGGAGCAAATGTTAAGACATGGTCCCATTTTTGGACCATCAGATCATTACGCACTAATGCGTAATACCCGACCAAAGACTACGAGCAAGTTAAAGGTGTCTTGCCCAGCAAACGCCCGGGTAAAAAAGCAAGAGACCCAGTTGTCACAAACTTGTGAGGTCTACGGTTTATGCCTTGTGGTGTAATCAATTTCAAACTTCGTCATACTGATAACTGGAGTGAGCTTCCTGTTAGACAGCGATGGGAGGTGCGAGAACCTCCAGTTGGGCTGTACTCTAGCCGGCTGAAGATCAAAGCGGACAAGTTCAAGCACCTTCAATATTTTAAGCCACTAATACCTGCCAGTTTTTATGGGTTCTATGACTCTTTGCCACCCCAGTAGTGCTGTTACAATTAGAAACATAGAAATGTGTGGTTCTATAGTCATTCTTACAACAATGTAACTGAATGCTCATGACAGCTGTGACTATACTTATGATTCATGATAGTATTTAGTTTTCCATCATAGTAGTGTCTATATCTGTGACAGTAGTGACTATAATTATGCTCATGAGAGTACTATAATAATTAAGTGGCTCATGGAGTTTTATAAAGGGCAGGGCGAACCATTCAAGCGGGTTATAAGCCTTAGCTATTTTGTGTGACTGTAACAAATTTTGCGTTTGTTCGCATAATTAAGTATTGTTAACTTTATGTATGTTTCTTAAGTTAAGTTAAATGTTTGTATAGAGTCTATGTTTCAGAGACGGACATAGAAATTGTTTTTGAGGGAGCGAATTTACCAGAGAATTCCATATGCTGAAGTAAAATTTACCTGAAATTACCAGATTCTACGTAATTATTTTTTACCAAGAACAGGTAAAAATGTACCGGAAGCAGGTTGTTTTGTACTAGGTAGCCGGCGGGGGGGGGGGGGGGGGGGTGTGGCTGGGAGGCGATTGTCCCCTCGCCTCCTCAGGCTCCACCACTACTATGCATACAGAATATCAAGATGGGGGGAAGAGTACAATTTGGATTTATAGGGCGGAAGGGGATGGGGTATGCCAAATCCATCTGAGGAGAGGCGTCGGCAGTGGCGGTTCACGTATTTTCTGTATTTGCGTGGCACTCAAAATTTCTCATACAATATCAATTTAGGAAAGTCAGAAATTTTTATGGCTATATCTCACAAATCTTTTGCTCTAGAACCAAAATGATTTGTAAAAATAGCAAAAAATATAGCAAAATATAGCAAAATATAGCTAAATAATAGAAAAATATAGAAAAATGTAAAAAAAATTAGCATATTTTGCTGGGCGAAGAGACTATGGCCCCTCAATTTAAGGGATTGCCGTAAGGAACCACGGCCCACGGCCCACTCGGTCATGAGAATTAAGCATATTTTGCATTTTCAATTACTTGGAATGCCAATTTTATGCAGCAATATTCTAAAGAGTAGTGACAAATATAGGCCCCTGGGTGTCCATAATACCCCCTGCCGGAGTATTAGAGGTACCTAGAGACAGGTACCTCTATGGTTAAATACGCTTAAGTAGACGGTATCACAATTGATGTAATGTGAAGGTGGTCTGCTAGATAGCATACCCTGTATTCTCCCTGACGGCCTTCTTTCTGATTGTTGTGTGTATGTTCGTGAGTTTGCTCTGTGTAATTGTTGTCACATGCACGTTGTCTGTCTGCACTTTTGATTTGTGCACTGTCTGATTGATTTTTGAAATAACCTACCTGAAAAATATTAGAATCATGCAAGCACGAAATGTGATTTTTTCACAGTTTGTCCATATAAGTTAGAAACAGTAAATGATCAGTCAACTATTAGTACTTGGTGCTATTAGTCCCTTAGGCTGGGTATGTATTTCAATGCGTTTAGACATTCCCTCAATGAACACATTTGGCTAATTTAGAGGTCACGATTCCAAACAGCGATTAGCGCCTTTATTAGATCAATTTTGGACGTTAGTTTTCTCTCAGCAATGCGGCTTTTCCCAATCACCCATGCGACTTTCTATGGGATTCATGTCAGGGCTATTACTTGACGTTTCCATTAGTTCCACTTGGTTTCTTTGAAGAAATTTTTTCACGGACGTGGTAGTGAATCAAGGATCCCTTCTTGTTGACAATGAGCACCAGCAGAGTAGTAAAAAGTAAAAGGAGAGACGGCAACTTACGAAAATATCTAGCATGTGACATTGCCGCGTGTATGAAATATACGTTTAAAAACAACAAAATAAAAAAACATCAACCACATTCATCTATAGGCGGCGTTAAATAGTATGCTTGGAATGCTTTAGCATATCCTCAAATTTGAATGTGTGTTTCCATTATGAGAAATAGAATTATAGCATACCCTGTCGCACATATACAAACCGTGACAAGGCACAGTAAAGGACAAATGTATTATCACTGTAGTAACACTATTAATATTAATGAATGTTTCGCTAGATATCAGGAAAATATTAGTGAAAAGCAAACATTGCACATTTCTTTTAAAATGTGCAAAATGATAACTCTTATGTAAAATTGTACAAGCACAGTCACAGATAGACTTATAATATGCAAGTGACATATTGCATTACATACTAACACAAGTATATTTAAGCAGGAACTTGATTTGTTGTTAGTTTAATATAAAATATGGAGTTTCTAATTATTATTTATTCAGTAACACACCGCAAACTATTGGGTTGAGATTCAGTGTACTTCATAAGCAGCTCTCCGAACAGAATAATTTTCATTTCAAGTTAGTTCATTTTTCAAAGCATTTGAGTGTTAGACGTTGAGGCGAGCACACGCACAATAACATGGAGAAAATTCTAGAGAAATTAGAGGCGATGGAAGCAAGAATTATCAACATCGAGAAGGCTAAGGCTCCCATCAAGGGACCAAGCAAGGGACCGACCAGAGGCGGCACTAAACAACCCGGTCAGAAGAAGAAGAGACGAGGCGGGCAGAAGGGGGGAGCGAACACCAGGAATAACCGTGTCGCTCACAATAAATCAGCCAACTAGAACCTTCGTCTCCCTTGCTAAGAAGTTTCTAAAGTTCGTACAACTTAAGAATGCCCGAAGCCACAAACAGCAACAAAGTACCTGATCGAGTAAACAAGGAGTAAACAAGCAGTCAACACGATTTCCCTGCCGGCACTGGACAAACATGTCCAAACGGACATGGAGAAGATCGTCAGTGATGCACTTAGTGCTATCTCTACTCTAGCGGGAACACACGCCGAGAGCGAAATGACCAAATTGCAGAAAGAATTCTCACGAATCGGTCGACAGGATAAAGTCAGACCCTCGAAAGTAGCAAGGACCTACGTAAAGAAAGCAATATAGGGGGAAAATGACGGAGAAATTTGGCAAAACGATGCTTTAGACAAAGCTCTAAACTTTGTGGGGCAAAACTTTGCTGCGGACGCCGAAGCTGAGGGAATGAACCTGGAAACTCAGAGCAACAATGAAAGCAGCTCCGAACCCGACTCGAAGAATGCCATGGCTTCTGGATCCCCTACCAAAGCAAAGGGAAATGCAGCTCTGTCTCCACCCTGTGTTAAGCCAACCGAAGTTATAACAACCAAAAAAAGAACTGGAACAGCCAAATCAGCAATGTCAATAGAGCAATTGTTGGAAACATTTCACAACCAACCAGTGAGCTCTTCACAGACAGCGAAGACGTATGCTCAGTAAGCCGATACTCTCAACCATCGACCCAGCACTGCAGTGCCTTCACAGACCATCAAAGAACCTTCAACAGACAAAGAAACAGAAATCTCGACTCTGAGGCGGACAGTCGGGCTCAATGACCTCCACGAAGACTCGAAAACCAACCAGGATGTTGCCCAACTAAAGTGGAGTGCGACGGCCAACGGACACGCTGTATCCGGCCAAACCAACACAACAATGATACTGCTTGCTAACTCAACGGATGTTTAAAATGAAGTAAAAACAAAGATCAACCATCTACAAGTTTGGACCCGTTGTCCAAGTTTAGGACTGAAAATTTACAAGGCGTCTTGAAGAGAAGCCCTTCGGGCTTCTGAAACTTGACGTTAAATTTACTTCTTCATCGAACAGACTAATTGTATGAAAATTGGCCTATATTATATAGTCATAATTGTTGATATAGTAGTTATTCTGTTGCTTATTTAAAGTGTATTGTCGGCGGAAGAGTTTTATTATAATTTCATTTTCATATCGCTTCACGTGAAAGCCTCAATAGGCCGAGAGTACAAGCTAATGTAGACGAACAGCCTGAGTGAATTTTTGTTCTGATTTAACCTAAATTAAGTAAATTTTCTGATAATAGATTATTTTACAAGGCACTTCATAAGTTAACTGGCTATATCAGTAGGTCTACAAAAGGTAGGCCTAAACAATAACTTGTAGGCTAACAGGAAAATTTGAGAAAAATAATATAGTGAAGCGAACACATCAAGTGATTGATATCTACGTGAAGCGTAAACGTCAATTTGGAACCTAGCTGTCAAAATTCCTCCTCTAGAAGTCACTAAACATATTTTTAAATTATCTTTATCTTTGACAACGTTATTGAGATTTCTCTGGTGGGGGTATTCTATAACTCACCCAATATATAAATATATGAAATTAATTATCGGCGCACGCTGACAAATGGTGCGCTCTAAACGGCACTTTTAATGATGGAGAGAGCAAAAAATAGAAAATACTAATTTTAAAAATTTAAACTTTTGGACAAGCTGTAATGGTTAAAGAAACATCCACATTTGATCGCTCCCATGGCAACGGTATACAAGGGTTTTTAATTTATTTCAAATTCAAATACACGTTGTTTTAAATGATTGAGAATTAAATAAATGGAGAAGAGTTCCATAATAAAGATGAGTTCCATTTTCCTGAAAATCACTGAATGCCCTCAAATCTTAATAAAAAAGCTTAAAGAATAATTTACGGGTAATTAAATCTTCAATAACAATGATATTGCTTTTTATACTCTTGTAGTCTATAGAATGGGTTTTAAAGTAAATTTGTTCATCGTTTACGCCAGTTTGTAGCCGATGACTGTTGCAGCTGTTTAAAATCAATGCTTATATATATTCATATGCTTGTTCATTTCGTTAAAATATATCTGGAGGGAAGAAATTGCCAAAATGCAGTCTAATTACTAAAATAACATTTAATTTATTCAAATTCGAATTCGAATTCAAGAGGTAAAGAATTTACCTTCTGTTTAATCAAAACCGGAAGTAAAATATAAATTTTTGCAAAATACTAATTAAAAACAGTTACCTCGGGCAACTACAGAGCTCTCATCATAATTTACCCTTACCCTTACCCTTACTCACAAAGCAACAATTGGCCCTAATGGAGTAAAATTGAACGTCTTGAGCTAAATTAACCTGACTGGCCGAAGAGCTGGTCTTTGGTTGATATTTTGGCAGGCGCTAATCATCCAGTTATGACACAGCGACTTTAAACTAAACTACCTACGAACCTGTCAGAGACAGTAATGTTATCAATTTTACTCAAGTAAGTTTATTCACAATAATAACGAGTAAACTTTCTTACCGTTGATCAACGTACAATTAATTTCATGACTTGTGAACATTATTTTACACAGATTTTGTACTACATCGATCTTTGATGTACGAAATATTCCTAGCAGTACTGTACTGCAAAAGCGTAAAAAAAATTTTCACCCTAACATTCAGTCAACAGGTAGACAATGACCATTATGCCTCGTGCAAAAAGATGTTTACAAGACTTGATAATACACTAAACTAGCCTATCCGCATTTAAGCTTATTGATGATTTTTGTTGTAAACTATATAAATTTAAATACTCCTTTGCGACAGTTTCAATTTCTTTCGCAGAGACATCGACCACCCGTTCACAACCTCTTCTAGATGGAATACCGTGCCAGTGATGACCTAATATCACAGCCAGTTTCTGAAAGCAGAGATTAACATGTGGTAAATTACAAACACCTTCAATAACGTAAGTACCCGGCTGAGAGAAATATAGATTAGCTAGACCTGCCCCGTGTGGCGCAACCACCATAACAGCGGCGTGAAACATGCGCATGGTGTGGTTGAGCGATGGGACAGGACTGTCTGGAAATATCTCAAATACTAGTCCGTGCTCTGTAGCTAATGTCTGCAAAGCCTTCTCTATTTCAAAAGTTTCAGTAAATTTTCTCGAGCGTGAACGTTGAATTAATATCAATTTTTTCCTCGGATGAGAGCCTAAAATTTTTTTGACATGTCTCTGATATATGGCAGACACAATTTGAGATTCTTGTAGGCTTGGCGATCCGCAGTAACTTGCCCTGGGTATATAGGCAATCTTTGCTCTACCCCACTCCGTTGTAAGTCGTGCAGGGTCCAGACCAAGTATCATCATTATTTCGGCAAGTCGACTGCCTTCTGATTCGTTGGCAAATATTTTTATTTTCGGATGTCGTTTTAGAAATGGAATCCACCCAGATAATCTTGGAACGATTTCTCCCATCCTGTGAAACATTTCAGTTCCCCAAAATTGTGCAATTGCAAACAGTTCCTCGTAGACTGGACGATTATTTGCAGCCATTGGTACAAAAGGATTTCCATCAGCAGTGCAGCCGTATGGAACAATTTTAACG
Source organism: Enchytraeus norvegicus (assembly GCA_034695365.1). Classification (NCBI taxonomy): domain Eukaryota; kingdom Metazoa; phylum Annelida; class Clitellata; order Enchytraeida; family Enchytraeidae; genus Enchytraeus; species Enchytraeus norvegicus. The sequence goes on from JAQFZF010000159.1 coordinate 16,268, forward strand.
TGGGGTGCATACACGTCTCCCACTTCTGTAATAATAGCATCAGATATTATGTGTAAATAGAACACGTATGGTGTTGTATTGCGATGGAAATATGATGGAAAAGAAGATCCGTTGTTGGGCCAGTATAAATGAGGGTTGACCGGCTTCATGTGCAGGAACACTGGTTTTAGGGACTGAGCATTTATTGTTTTATTTATATTTCGATTACAAGTTCTGTTATAAGTTACATCGTACCTCATCTTTATTGTGCCTGGCTCTTCAATCCATTTACACAATGTATCACTAGCTGTCCATTCGTAATATTTGTGTATTAGAACGTTAGATATATCTGTTAATGAACTCCAATTACTTGATCTAGTCCCCAACCAGGGCAAAGCTATTGTGTGTATCTCTGAATATTTACCAAGTCGTTGGAGGAAGTCATCATTACCTCCCCATTCAATTTTAACTGCTGTGCCACCAATGGCCCCATGCCATTCTTCAGTCTTTCTCGATCCTAACGTTTGATTCCTAATGGCATCGATAGCTCTATTATACTCTCTAACTCTGCCGAGAAAGCTTCGACTAGACGTGTTGACTTCAGTAATATTATACTCCAGCAAACTATGAGTCAGATCATGTTTGTCACTACGTTCGAGATCAAATGTTGATGAACCTGGTGGTATTGCAATTGTTAGTAGAAAGTTTGTAAAAGACTTCACAGGTTCATATATTGAAATAAGATGTCCATTGTATAGAATTAGCAAACAGATTATACTGTGCAGAATTAGACCAATCAAAACAACCTGCTGCTTTGACATTATGTTTGACACTTGGTTATTGTACTCAGCAGGCCTATGTATGATATTTCTGTTGAAACAAACAAAATATATAAACTACATTAATATCAGAATTGTAGTAATCAATTTCGAATGAAATGCGTCTAAGAGTGTAAATTCGAGATTCCAAACATCTAGACCCAGCCTCCCCCATTATGAATACATAAAAGTGCTCACCGCTCCCCAACGCTGTAAATCTTATACCTTCCAAAAATATCAGACTAATTTACTGATTTAAAAAATCACAAAAACAAAAACAAAGAAAGTTACTAGAATTTGCTTATGCTATGCAGTGGCCGATCCAGCTATAGGCACGGGGGGGGGGGAAAGCCATCCCAACCGTGCCACCCAATCGGTCGATTGGCGCCCCCCTGAAACAATTTTTTTACACATTGTACCTTTTTTGCAATTCCGATCACATGGTTGTGGTCAGTGGTAACATTGACAGTATCACATGTATGATGTAAGTCTAAACTCTAAATGTCCTGTCTAGATGTCTAGATTCAAATTAGGTGGCCTAAATGCTATTATAAGTTTAGGCCTACATGCCTAGTTTATATTTCTGGTACGGATACAGCAAATTTTCTAGAGAAGGGGGGGGGCCAATTTATCAGAACATTTCAAAAGCTCCAGGAAATCTACCTGAGAATAAGAGATTCCATATTTTTAAAATCAGGAATAGGTAAAAAATCATCCCCGATGCTGGTTGTTTTTTACTTGTAGCGGGGCGAAGGGGCGCTTGCCCCTCTGGCTCCGCCACTACTAAACATATTGTATACACCCTATCAAGATGGGAACCGTACTTGTATTCAGATGCGAGTATACATCCGATTTACTACCTAAGAGAAAAAGCAATAGGGATATTCGACAAAGTATCATAAAGTCTCAAGGACCTTTAATATCCTGAAAGAGGTGATGGAGTGTAATAAATTAATAAAAAGGTGAAGTAAGCCAGCAGGAAGGGGAAGTGAAAGTGCCCGGGTGTCTGGTCGACAGATAAAAAGCAGAAAATAAAGAAGAATATACTCGACTCAACGTGATGCAGAACAAATAAATAGCCTGTACCTTCTTGACCCGTGTCAGGAATATGAATCGAATTAAAAAGACGTCTTGAAGAGAAAGCCTTGGGCCTTCTGACCTTGACGACATTAACCTACTCATCATGACTTCTGATTAAGGGGGAGGAACGGGATGGGGGCATGCCAACTCGATCTAAGGAGGGGCGGAGGGACTATGCCTCATAAATTTGAGGAGCTGCCCCTCATTCGGAGGGGTAACCGGGAGGAGCCACGGATCACGGCCGACTTTGCTTTGAAAAGTATGCATATTTTTCACATTTGCACTCTCGGCCCCCAAAATTTTCATTAGCCTAACAAAGAAAATGTATTGGTTAAGCAAGAAAGATGTGAGCACGCTCTCCCTCAAATATGACAAAATAGTAAGGTTGTTACCGATACCAAAATCCTCTTCCGATACCGATACCTATACCTTGGACCGATACCGATATCTATACCCTGGATAGGTACCGATACCGATACTCGCATTTAAATAACATTCATATGTAATACGTCATACAAACATTGTCATAACTTCTTCGTTAGGTACCACGTTCGTTACGAACTTAGCCGATCAAGGTTATCCAGAGTTATCTATCCGTTTTTAGCGCAGTATGCTTGTCACTGTTATATTCTTCATTTGGTCCTCGCGTAACATAGTAGTTTGCATTCAGTTTCCAGTTGCATAAATTTTCCATTACATGTTTGCTGTAGCCTACCCCTAATTCTATACCCAGTGGTTCGGGTAAATGACCGAGTAATTTCGGAAAATTGAGAATTGACTTTTATCCCATCGACAATTGCGCGTGTTCGTAACAGGCAATTGAAGCAGATACGGTAGTCGGCAGTGGAGGACTGAAAGCCATGTGGCACTGATTTCTGTGAAATGGACCAATTGGACATTCGAATTCCAGTCTGGCGGAGGTCTAGGCTGCCACATCTGTTGTGGCGATGTGCTATATGGCTACTTAACTCTCCATTGTCCATTGCTTTTTTCTGGTTTTGATTTACACCTTTGGACGATTCTTTTACTGCTTATCGTTAATGATTTGGCTTTGGTTTTATAGTGACGACATTGCAATTTTTGACGGTAGTACTGTAAATGCGTTGTTATTGTTCCAGTGCCGAGAATTATTCCATTGAGTATCAAATCTTTCAGTCCTCAATCCATGTCTTCGATTCCTCATTACATGTCCCAAAAATCCAAGTTGTCGTCTTCAAATGATTTAATATTCCCATTTCCTTGTGGTGATCACTGTACACTTTAAGCTTACTAAATATACTGCCATACTAAAAAAAATAGAACAATTGCTTACTAGTTGAGATAAACGAGACTATATTAATATCGAGTGGATCATAATAAGAAATCAAGTAGGTTATAGTTTTTGTAAACAGTAATTTACTATCGTTAAATTTTATTGTGAACATAGTTAAATCATTGCGCGCTCTTACTTTTTTGGATTTTTAAATCAAGGCGCCCCCTTGAAATTTTCTTCGCCCCCCGTGCGCAAAACCTAAATCCGCCACTGATTCTATGCGTGAAAAGCTACGACAAAAAGACAAATAGTAGAGTAACGTGCGTCACCGTGCGTCTTCGATATCGTTGCTGATCGATGATGAAACGGTCGTTAAATCCAGCAAATACACACGATAAATCTATCTTCTGGATTATTCCTTTGATGACTGACCTGGGTTCGAACCCGAGTCAGTTTGCTTCTGAAGCGAAAACTAAACCAATGCGCCAAACCGTATTTTTGTATGTGTTTGCTATCTCTACCATTGGATAATTTTGATACACAGATTTGTAGGGGTTAGGGGAGACGATGAGCCCTTTCATGTATGAAAAATGGGTGATGCTGATTTTAAAAGTTTGAAAATCTCGAATATGACAGCACAGTTTGGTCCCCCATAATCTCTGACACCACACATTTAAGTTTAAATAATAACATTTAAACCATACAAACCATCCAAAACGCAGCAATAAGAATTGCAAGGGGTTGTACTCCAGACACAGAAAAATCCACCTCCATCAAGAAACACATAATATTTTCACTGAAAAATCACTGTAAATTACATGCCTTAAACCTAATCAACTTGAACATTCGAGCAGAACTAGAAAGAAAGTTGTCTCTAATACTTAGCAAAATTAATGTAACAAAAGGAAACAAAGTTTATTAATCCTCCCACATAAAACTCACGGACAAACTAAGAGATTGAACAATACATAAACACAAACCACAGTAGACAAGCTAAAAAGTTAAAGTAGACAAACACAAAAAACTTACCAACAGATAAATTACTCAAACAACCAACCCCTGACATCAACCCAATAAAAGATTATTGTCCTACTAAAAGATGGCAGTTGCTAGCACAAATCAGAACAGACAAATCACCTTTCCAACTGGCCTACAGACACACAATCAACCCAGTTACACAGCCATCTTTGTTCAGATCTACAACATAACACAGTATTTCGATTTATTTAAATAACATTCACACCACTTGAACTATGGGAAACCCTCTGCCCGGAAACGGAGTTGCAAGAAACTTGACGCCGGCTGTGGATGTACCCTCTCATTTCCAGTAGCGAGGATGGAGAATGTCTACAAACGTAGCTGACAACCTGGGCCCGCAACAACAACTTTAAACCCAAGTTGTCTAAAGTTCCAAATGTAATATTGAAGGGAAGCTGACATTTAAGCCAGAAGATATGTGTTCATTTGAACATCTTTTATCAAACTATAGAACTGCATGTGTATGTAATATGGATGTAATGAAATTGAAAATTACCTCCAAATGTTATTATCGTGTGCAATTAATATAAGTAAAATTAATATAAGTATAGCAAGTGCATCAGAGAATATAGGTAAAATAGGCTACATGACTTGTATAGATGGCCACAGCCACAGATATAAAAAGCTATACCTATAAAAGCACATCTATTACAGTCACTGATAGCCTATTAGGCAATTGTCAACATTTAAAAAAGTAAATAGATTATTAGATTGACTAGATTGAACTCAAAGTGCCAACTACCTGTAGTTTCCTAACAAATTTCCTAACAAATGGTTTATAAATTAAACTAGAAGTAAAGTCCTGTGAAACTGGCAGATTGAGAGGGGGATGCCGAAGAGC
>JAQFZF010000160.1:0-21265 GCA_034695365.1 Enchytraeus norvegicus
CTCAGATAGTTTTCCTTGGTGATAAAGGTAGTGAAACTAATTGTTTGCATCTGTTATCACTGAGATGGCTTTAAATACTAAACATTATTTATTAGTATTTCATTTCTTTCATATTTAAGTTATTCCTATTTTCTTATATCACTGAAATTTAGATATAATTGATTTAATTCACACTGATTTTTTGAACTTTCTATAATGTTCTATTGATTGATTGTAATTTATCCATAATTGCAACATTTTGTAACCACAGATTGTATTTATTTTTATTATCAAATCTGTATTTGGTTGTTCGCAATGTAGAGTTCTTTTAGGAAACATATAAATCTATAACAAAACGGTAATACAGAAACATATGGAGAATTAGTGTCTCGACGCCAAACCATTGTTGGTTTGTTTGGAAACATATTTCATTCGAGGCATAGAGGGTTTTCCTTTTAAGTATGGACTACGGTCCATTTGTTTAATTTGACATGTTATCACAGCAATTTTGATAAAGGGTCAAGAATTAATCAAATGACATTTCTTATGTTTTAAGAGTCACCCTAGGATTCGAACCCGGTGTTTAACCGATAAGCTATAATTCCTGGGAAAAGATAAACTAGAAAACTTCTTTCCGTGACAGTGCCTTTTTACATAAAATTAGAATCAGCCTTTAAAGTTTCAATTCATCAAATAGAGGTCCGTTAAATATTTCAATGGGTTTTTCATTAAAATTTAATGGATGATCCTACTTATATAGAAGTAGGACCGTCAACCTTAAAATTACATTCAAGGATGATGCAGGGAAATACGCACACAGTTACAAGCTAGAGACACACATATAATTATATAATGTGCAATACACTCTACAGTGAGATTATTAGTTTTTATTATCAGTTGATTTATATATATGTCGTCGTCAGATGATGAAATGGACGTTAAATTTGCATTGATTGATTGATTATATTCGGTTTCTTTACAGCATAAATTATAATCTTTAAAGGGTAGTAGGGGCCAATACTTAAAATTAATATTCAAACAACATTCTGTTTATAAATTTGTTGGCTGTGAGAGCAGTGCATAGAGGAAGCGTTCTATTGTGGGATCTCTTTCGTAGGTTATAGGATGATAATTTAATTTCGGGTAGCAATTAATGGAGAACATGATGTTCATCAGTTAAAATGCTTGTAAACAAATATCTAGCTAACTTCAAGCATTCTGAGTCAAGTTCAGGAAGTCTCACACCTCCATCCAAATCCCATCTTGTAACTTTACGTACAAGTCTTGATAACTTTTGTTTTCTGCAGCAGAGACGAATCCCCACCAAGCGTGTGAAGCATATATTATCGTGGGCAAGAATACTGCGCTGCAAACGTTATGCAGAGCAGTACCTAAGAGGCCATGGGCCTTAAGGGCCTATAAGGCGTACAGTTGCTGATGTGCTCGACTAACTTTCGTCGAGATATGTTCGGTGAAAATTAGCATTTCATCTATAGTAACCCCCAAGATGTTCAAATATTTTACCCGCTCAATTCCAGGGCTTGCAACTGGGGCGTTTCTCATAGTTTGCCTACTTTTGTAGATCTATTAGATGACCTATGCAGAAATTGGTAGCGCTGACAATAATTGACTACTTTAAATCAGAAACATTTTATTAAATCTAGAAAGTTAACATTAAATTTTATTAGAAAGCATCGGTAGATCTCGGGTTACAGAAAACCATCGGATTGAGATTTACTAAAGTTCTCGTTTGGATTTGATAAAGCACACACTGAAACAATAGGCAACGTAATATTTGTAAGCTTGATTTATGACATCATTTATGCTGTAAATAATGGCGTGACTTATTGTTGTGTTATTTAAATCAAAATCTTTGATTTTTTATATATTTTTAATGGCCTACATTAATCAATAGAGGTTTTCAAATGCAGATAAATTACATGTAAATGTAATGTAGATAACATAAATGTAATGCAGTGAAATAACTATATACAGATTTCTAAATGTAATGTAGTTGACCGTAATGTAATAAATTTAGTATGAAAGAATAAACACGCCTGAAAATTGCACGCGTTCGTAGGAGGCTACTAAGTCATAAATATTTTGCACAACATTATTATTGTGCCTGTCATTCATGGCGATGTTTAACATAACATAACATAACATAATATTTAATGGGTCAGGAAGCATCAGATGCTTGTTTAAGACCCTTATGATGGACAATGGAGAGCCAAGTAGCCATGGAGCAAATCGCCACAACCGATGTGGCAGTCTAGACCTCTGCCAGACTGGAATTTGAATGACCAAATGGTCCATTATACAGAAATCATAGCCACATGACCATCAACTCGCCACTGTCGTATCCGCTTCAGTCGCCTCTTACGAATACGCGCAGTTGTCGGTGGGATCAATTCTCAATTTTCCCGAACCCACTCGGGTGAATTGGGTTGGGTTTAGAACTTGCTACACCCAACCAATACGCAAAAATACGCCATTTATGTGGTGCTGTCCTATCTACCTGTGTTAGGTGCGGGAAACCTGAGATCTGCAGCCAACCGACAACTGCATGTAATTCGCAAGAGCCGACTAATGCAGATACCGAAATGAAGGGTAGAGTGGTCTGGGCCACGGTTTCTGTATACTGCATCAATTGGTCGCTCAATTGTCAGACTTGCAGAGTCGTGCAGAGTCGTGCCACATCGTGTGTGACCTATGGAAGACTAGACTGCTTTGCTCTCCAATGTCCCAAACTACGCCTCTGAGATACCTAGCATATCGAGGCGATATAGAATGTTCGTTTGAATTGTATTTGGATATCATATTAATTTAAATTTATTGCATCAGGTAGAAAAGAAAGGAAATAGATAGGTCTATACATTATATATATATAACTTATTGATGTCGCAAATTTCTGAAATAAAAAACCTCAATTTTTCGGTTCAATGAATTCTTCTAATTCCATTGAAATCTAATTCTAGTCTTACAGCAATCAGGCTTTTATCATGAAGAGTAAACTTCCTGCAGAGATTTCAATTAAACTCTTCTCAATAAGCTGCTATATATATAGGTAGTAAAGAATGAGAACAAAATCAGACTGACTTACATCTTATTTGTCTTTAAGACATCAGCCTTGAATTAGAAACGGTCATTGAGCCATTACAATTATTATTATTATTATTACTATTACTATACTACCCTATGGATGTAAACAACCCTGTGGTTTTTATAATAACGATTCACTAGAGAATGAATTTAATCGTGGCTCGGCTGCGTATTTATAATCACGGTACATGTACAGCAGATCATTATGATAATACACTGAAGGGAGATAGAAATACTTTTTAAGCTTCAAACACTAATTCAACTCTACGCTGATTCTAAACAAATTCCATAGATTTGAGCAAGATTCTAACCTAGAACTACTGGCTTCAGAGTAAGAAGTTACACCGCAACAATACGGAGACTTGTAAATGCGTTCCGCTCAAATTGTGTTTTAAAATTACCGACCAAATAAAACTCTACAAGATACACGTCACAGGCGCAATTATTTATCGGACGGCCCAGCTTATGACCCCCACCTATGGTACTTGTCCATACCGTTTGCCAACATGTTTAATAATTAATATAAAATATTATGCCAGAGAATCTCTATACTTTCTAATATTTGGCAAATTATAATAAATATTTAATTAATTAAACACAACCAAATACATGCACATGTATAATTGTATATACAGATGCACGATAACTCTAGAACTCCATATAAACACCCAATCAAAAGCATACACATTCTGGATAGTACGGTAGTAACCTACTTGCAATTAACTTATTGAATTAAGAGAAGTTCATGTGCATTAATATTATAGCATATTTAATGTTTCTTTTGTTTGCTCTCTAAGATCTAATGTTTCATACATGTTGTAGAGGGTGAACTTTCATTTGCTGTACTGTTCTTTATGTTGGTGTGTCTTTTTTAATGATAAATAAAACAAAATTAATAAGTAGTTTTAAATTGTAAGTTAGTAGTTTGTAATGAGTAGTTGTAAGTTTGGTGTGTCTGTATACTGATGCATTTTTCCCTGTCGTTTGCTTTGCTTTGACGAATAAAGAGATATTCATTAAATACAAATATTAACGAAGAGAACTCATAAATTTTTTTTCTTTCTTCAAACACCCCCCTCCCCCACCAACACTACACCAATCCTAATATTATTAATATATTAAATATTAATTTGTATAGTCCCATACAAATTTTATAGTGATCTGTACCGCGTACGTTAACAAGCGGTCCGGCTACTCGAGATCATCGAGATAATTATTACTATTGGCAAAATTAAATAATAATTAGAATAATAAGGGTATATCGTCCGTTTCCTCATCCAGGGATGATGTCAGGGACGTCATATCATCGACTCATATGGAAAAAGTAAAGTTATAATACATCATACTGTTGAAACTGAAATGTAGATTAGAACTTAGAACTTATACGCATGATATGTCAATTGCTTAACATGCGGCCATAGCCTAATCTAAATAGACAATATGTCTATATGAATTTAGCACTGATTCATTTGACCCATTTGACCCTGCACCACAACCTTCTCTTCGCCCTTATGAAACAAGACAAGCGGACAAAGAACTGCAGATAGAAGAAATTACATTGGAATGAAGGTAATTACGCAAAGAACGATTATCGGAACTTTTTCCAATCGATTGGTCGACTTGATTGATTGGGCAAATCTGAAAATAATGGAACAAATTCGATTCGATCGAACAGACGACTGTGATCGATGGGCGAATATAGAAGGAGACAAGTGCATTTGTGGCAATGTTAAATTAGATGCTTAGTGCACGTACTACAACTAAAACACACATTTTTCCACCATAGATATAAAATATTTCGCCTGATTGCTTTTGATCAGCGGACCGGTACCGTTTAGGATCTCGTTTTATCTTCCACTCATATTTTCGCCAGCCGTTGGGTGAACCGGTTTGCTGAGATATGTGCTGTTGAGACGCCCTTGACATCATCATTGGATAAGGAAATGGACGTTAAACCTTTATATTATTAATAACCTACTAGATAGGCCTATACGGCTATAACAAGTTTTATGAATATTTAAACTAAAGTACAATTATGGTTGTTCAAAAACCGTTAAACAAACCGTTTAATCGCTTGACGATGACATCAGAGATAGCCTGTAATTTTATAGATAACATTAATTTAAACATCGAGTAATTTTATTTTTATATCTTAACTTTCTTTAGTATTGGCGTGAGTACTTAATGGTCTTTAAACACCCTTCAATCTTGCAATACTCAATATAGGATATTAATTATTTTTATCGCAATTGCTTATCAAGATGGATGAATTAAAATTCTTCAAGACACATCAACACAATGATCATATTATTATATCGCTTACGATATTCTTCTTTTATTCGACGACGATTTGGCGTTCGGTTTCTCACCCAAAGAAAAGAGTGGAGTGGTGAATGAAGTGGTAGATTCTGATATGATCTCCTACGAATATGATAATACTAACTGAAAATTACTTATTTTACAAAGAATATGAATATTATTATTATCTTTACCATATATACAAAATACACAATTAAGATAAATGCAAAAGTGCGTAAGGGGTCATTTTAGTATTATACTATAAAGGAATTCCCATGTTGGATCCGGGAATCTTGTGAATAGACCAATTTGAAGCTGCACATGTTTCGTAAAAGTAGACTAACGCAGACATTGGGGAAGGAAACTGGACACCAACTTTAGAAGTCAGAATATTCTGGATAATTCCAAGCACACGGATATATCGCAAATGCAGTAAAGGCATAGCCTACGTGATGGGATCAACTTGATGATCGATGAAAAGTTCATTTTTTGCGTAATAGCAGCCTATGTATCGGAATATGTACCTTGGACCTGCCATTTAGCTTTACATTTGAGAGATAAATGAATACGAATGTACTCTCTCTTTCTCTCTACCATGTCCATTAAGGACGTAGGCGATCATGGCTCTCCAACTTTGTCGATCTTTTGTAGTGCGCAATATGTTTATCACTGTTATATTCTTTATTTCTTCTTCAGGTAACTGATTTCGCATCCAGCAATACCATTAGAGCTGTATATGTCACTAGCATTTGCGTTTGTGTTTACTTTTCATTTTTCTGCAGATTTGAAACACTTTCGGAACTTACACTTTCTATCACAACGAAACAAGTGGAAAGATGCAACAAACATGTTCAATTATTATATACATGTAGTTCTAGTCTAACTCATCTAGTGGGTGAAACACTTACAAACCAAATAGGCAAATAGGCAAATAGGCAAATAGACAAATATATAGGCGCAAATATGTATAAAATATTACAAACCAACAATTAATATAAGGCCTACTTGTTTGACCTCAACATTTTCTTTATTACCGTACAAGGCATCACAGAAATATTTGCAAATGTTGTTTGTGTGTGAATATATGTCTTGAGCCTTCGTCTAGACGAAGATTCGATGGGGACAGAAGAAGAGAAGGCTACACAGTAGGTCTAATTGGCCTACTTTCATAATTATATCTGTAATCAACGTTCATTTGGTTCATACCACGGGTGATAATGAATTCTCACTGGTGCAGAAAAAACATCCATATAGTTATAACATCCATATGTTTTTCACAAAACGTGTTCACTGTTCTAAGCCTATAATTATGTGACATACCTTTCATGTTTATTGTATGAAAGGCCTGGCATAAACTGTCTTTCAGCATATAGAGCCTACTATCGGCTTATTCATTGGGACATATTACAAGTGTGAACGTAACAAAAGAAGAAAACACAACACAAAAGAGCCCAAGTTCCGTTAGGTTACAAAAGCAACTGCATAAGCCTAGATCAAACTCCACTTTAATTATAAGAATATAATATAGAAATGAAATTCTCTGAGTAACCTGTGATGCCTTTACGAGTTTTATGCACCTTCAGCAAGTAGTCTACAATGGCAACAAGTGCATTTATCATGACTATTAGCCACAAATAAATCTCAGAATATTGAAGAAATATCTTTTAAGCAACCACAACTCAATTCTAAAAGCTTACTTCTAACAGAAGCAAACATAATTATTATGTAAATGCAACTAAAGTAGACTAAATGATATTTTTGAAATTGATCAATAATGTATTTGACAAAGATATAATGTTATATTACTTATGAGTCGATTCAGGCATAGCGGACAAAGCCTTCAAGGTGTTTTATCAATGAAGTTTCAGCCAAGACATTGCAGATTTTGAGCCTAATGTTAAAACCCAGACTAGCGTTAATGTTAGTCGCTGGTTCAACTTGATGTTTCGGGAAGTCGCCAGTCATCTAATTATGGCAAAGCGACTCTTATCTATCAACCGTCAACCTGCAAGGTTCAGAGTTTGTGAAGCTTAATGCTTTCAATTATCAATTCATTATACGTCAACTGTACAAACAGTGTACATGTACTATGTGGGATCATCAATAATGTCCAAATAAATTGTTTTATATATCTAATAAGCAGGTCAAATATCCATTAATCCGATCCAGTGGTTATAATATTTATATTTTTATCCACTCCAGTGGAGATTCCAATCCTATTACAGCATCAGCTAAATTTAACCTTTACATTATGCTTGGATTTTAATCAAATAGTAGAGCCTACATTTTATGTTCTAAAAGAATCAATGTAATTAAGATATGCAATATTTCGATGTAATATTTCACAGAATCGTGACAAGCGGTCAGACGACGACGCTTATTCCAAACTTCTGGATGAGTTCCAGATAAATGACATTGATTCAAATAGCAATGGCATCAATGACCTTCTGAAATCTCTAACTCCGGCCAAGGTGCCAGCAAAATCTGAAGCCTCTAAATCTGACGGTACTGGCTCCGACACTACTGTAAACAAACTGCGGGTTGAGTTGTTTGAAGCAGCATTGTCTGATGACGTAGAAAAGCTAGAGAAGTTACGTCATGAGGTATCCTCACTGGGAATGACATTATCCAGTACGTCATTATGTGACGTTGCCGATAAATCGACTGTATTACACGCAGCTTTGAAGAATGAAAATTGGAAAGCAGCGAAATATCTCATGAAATCTGGTGATGTGGCATTCCTGTCTCAGCGTTATAACATCACGATACGCAAACTCCCGTCTAAGAAATCAAGTCTGCATATTTTGACAGAAAAGGGTAATCATGAACTTGCTAAATTTTATCTCGATCAATTCAACGATGAAGACAAACGATCTGAGATACTTGCCCAGTGGGTTCTCACGGATTTCGAAGATCAACGGCCTCGTGATCTATCCAGCATTCACATAGCTGCCTTACACGGGCAAACAGAGCTTGTTAATCTTTATCACAAACTAGGAGTAGATGTTAATGTTACAAATAACAAGAATGATACTCCTATACTCTGGGCCGTTCGACGAAATCACGTTAATACGGTACGAAGGCTCATAAAGCTGGGGGCTAGAATGGATCTGGAAAACGACAAAGGATCAACCCCTCTGTATTGGGCGGTTAGGTATGGATATCATGACCTTACTGAGATTCTGATAACTGAGGGTAAAGCCAGTGTTCATCAGCAGCGTAAACTTGGTTTGGTGTCCCCGATAGTTCTTGCAGCTGCTCTTGGTTATGACAAGATAGTTGATATTCTGCTGACTCACGGAGCTGACGCTAACATTAAGATAAAGAATGATCAAACAGCTCTACATGTCGCCGCAGCAGAAGGAAATAATCGCGTGGTGCTTCTTCTGCTGACCAAGGGCAAAACCAACGTCAATCATGCTGATTCCAATGGCAACACTGCACTTTTATTTGCTGCAAAGGCTGGCCACATAGATACAATGAAGATTTTACTGGCTAAGGGAGCAAGAGTCGATTGCACCAACAAAGTTGGCCAAAGTCTGTGGGATTTTGCTTTGCAGAATCATGACACCCAAATTTTGAACAAAATTGCAACACTCCACCGACAATATTCAAGTGAGGTTGATACTGAACCTGGATCTCCTGATTCATCTCAATCAAAAAACCTGAAACTTGCGTTTCGTGTTGGAAGAACTCCGCTCCATTCAAGCGCTGCTGCTGGAGATATTTCGAAGATTAGAAGTCTCTTAGATCTCGGTGCAAATTCTAATTCTCTGGATCTTAATGGTAACACGTACTTACATATTGCTGCTCTTAATGACTGCCACGAGGTCATCAAAGAATTCTTGCGCGAAGTTGACGTTGAGGCACCTAACGCTGACGGCAATACCGCTCTCCATCTGGCTGCCAAACAAGGACATCTTCTAAGTGTGTCAGCACTTCTACAAAAGTCTAAACTTGAAGCCAGAAATAAGCAAGGCATGACTGCGCTCCATCTTGCCGCTGAATCTGATCAATCAAGTGCAGAGGTCATAAACGCTCTGGTGGAGATGATGGTGAAGGCAAGCAACTGGTCACTAGTTGATGCGAGGGATTCCAGAGGTAACACAGCTCTTCATCTTGCAGCTCGTCGAGGTAAATACGAACTCTTCGCTGAGCTCTTCCATCTGAACGCTGCTCTCAAGAACGATGCCGGTGACACACCTTTCCATCTGGCGGCCAGAAGTAGAGTTCCAAATTGTCTTGAAACCATGCTCGGTATATTTAACCGGCCGGAGAAAGGCGTAAACGTGGATCAGGTAATTTAAATATCTTACCATTTATTATCCATGACTCATTATTCATAGCGTCGGCCAGTTTGTGTTGAATTTTACACAAAAGGTTTTGGGTTTGATTTCCGGTCGAGTTAGTCAGAGAGTAAAATCCTCGAATGTACAACGGGCCATCAAGCCCACTATCCCCCTCGTGAGTCGGTTAATTGTAACAAATTAGCACGTGGTAGGTGACTACTTGGAAAGATCCGAAGGTTACCACAGGTCTAACAAATATGATCCAATTACCAAATTGAATCGTATAGAGTGGGGCTGGAAACTCGCCGTCAGGTTAATGACTTTGTCACCTGTATGCTTCGATCGCTCAGCATCGGGATCAGCTCCGCGCCTAACTTCGGTAACGAATATGGCACACTACCTTAACCGTTACTTTTGCCATTTCTTCACATTGTATAAATTGACTATGTACAATTTTAATTAATTATATTAGAAAATATTGTTTAATTTTCAGAATCGCTGTCTCTGTTATCTCTTAGGTTGGACTATACCATTTGTTTGCTTAAATAGTATTGTGTTATTTTAGCATATTGATCGGACGGTCAAATGAGGCCCGTAGGCAGGAACATCAGATGGGCCGGGAGAGGGATAGAAGTTGAATTTTATTCAAATTGGAACAACAAATTTACTATAGGCTTCTGTCGGCCTGCTGCAGCATATATATCTACTTGTCGATAACATTTTACAGTTCAATTTCTTATCTTAAGTTAAGACTATGTTGCATTGTTTAAACTTCGAGTGATTTCTGAATATATAGGTTAACAAGACAGGAGACAGTACCATGCACGAATGTGTTAAAAGCGGCGACATCTCAGGAGTGGGATTGCTTGTTTTGAGTGGGGCCGATCTCTCCCTCCAGAATGAGCAGGGGGCCTCCCCTCTTCACCTCCTAGTCGAGCTTTGTGCCCGGGGCGTCTCATCGGCAGGAGCAGACCGTCGCCCTGGTTCACACGCTCATCAGCAACATGATCTCTGGGGTCTGAGCTCAGAGCAGGCTCTGCAGGTGTATCGCACTGTGGTAGCCTGTTCCACTAGGTGGTGGTGCATGAAAAAGGATTTGCTGTATCCTATCGAAGCCTCAGAGTTGTATTACTGCTATCTTAGAGATGCTGTCATCTACCTTACCTCAGAGGTATGATGAAGCATGCAGCAATATTCTTTCATAAATTGGATCATCTATAATGGATATTGTTATGCAAACGCGGACCAATCGCAAAATCAAACTTTTTATTTCAATTACTGCAAAATCATAAACTGAATGCATTAAACTGTTAATTAATGTTATAGAATACGATTATATCTATCTAAAGATAAAAAGTTTTATGATAGAATAATAATTAAGAGATATCGTTGAAATAAACACAATTCCTTGCGATATTTCTGATGTTACTTGGTCAACTTTTGCATAACACCATCCAATATATCAATCTTTAGCCTAAACTATTCAATCTATCTATCGCAAAAATATATTAATAAAAATCTATCTATTATACAAAAAAATCTGATTATGCTCTCACGTGCACTATCATCTTAAATAATTTAGTACAAGCTTACATTAAACCTTGAGTAACTATTATATTCCTATTACAACTAAAAATTATCATAGTAATATAATAGTTTTATTTAAATGGTGTATTTTCTTTTTCTTTAAATAGGTATTTGACGAAGAAGGTCTTAACGTACTCGCCTTGGCTACCAGCCTAACTGTCACGTCATTGTTGGATGAAATCCTCAATACTCCCAATGTCTATCGCTTTCGTGAAATGGATGACTACATCTATGACGTCACCTATCTCACTCCGGAAACCCTTTCCCTTGCAACCAAACGACGCATACATGGGATTTCCGGATTAGATAGATCATTGTCAAACTCAAAAGTCAGTCCGGAGATTTCGAAGGTTAGTGCAGAGGTAGATAATTCTATATCAGAAGATCTATTTCAGCCTTCAGCCATCGATTCTTGCTTAGACATCGTGATTACTACGGGTGATGAAGTTTCTGCTGCAAAGATTCTTGATGTTAATCCATTCCGGATACTGGTACGGGATTACTGGAGCACATATCAGTGGATATTCGCCAGTCTTATCGTCATTCATATTGTGTACATGGCATTGTTCTCTGTGTATGTTATGCCCAACAGTTATCGGCTGTACTCAAAGTTTAATACCTCAAGTGGGTCCAATAGTTGGTGCCGATCAGGTTCTGATGTAGGTGTCTATGGGCTCTTTCTAATATGGCCGATACTGATACTGTTGTTTGAAGCATACGAAATACTAGAAGTGATATTCCTTCAATGTAGTCGAAGATGTCGTAAATCGCGCAGGGAAATAAGAGAAATGAAGAATGAAATTGAGTCTCATAAGAAAGGTAACAGTGTAGGTGAGTCATTTTGGGTAAGACACAACATAACTCTACTTGGACTACCGTATCGTATCCTTACTGGAACTTTTAGCTATCTTTCTCATGCGACAGCAATAACCTTTTCTGTACTGATAATTGCATGGTACTGTATTTTCCTTTGCAACACGACAGAGAAACGTTATGTCGAAGTTATATCAATGATACTTCTACTGGGCTGGCTGTTTACCATCTCATTTTCTAAAGGTTTCGAAGAGCTTCACACTTTCACCATCATGCTTCGATTTATCGTAATACGTGATATTACCAGGTTCATACTTATTTATATATTTGTTTTAATGGGATGCGGATTGGCTTTTAACTCTCTATTTCAACTAAGCGCCGATGTGGTAAAAGAATACCCAACATCATGGCATACTATCTATGGAACATTCCAACTTATGCTTGGACAAGGTTCGATGCTTGATAATGGATTCGATGATTTTTACGCACAAGCCGGTGGCGACACAATATTTGTTAAGTGGGTTTATATATTCTACGTCCTGATGGCAAACATTATTCTCCTCAGTCTACTGGTTGCGATGATGACTGACACCTACACTGAAATCAGATCCACAGAAGCTCTCACCTGGAGAGTTGGCAGTCTTCGTCTGGCTCTGCGGGTAGAGCGTTCCATGCCCTGGCTAAAACGGGCTCTCAGAGTTCTGCATATCTCCACTAAAAGAATATCATACGACACCGAAGTGAATCGTTGGATTATAAAAGTGTCATCGAAAGAAGTGTCAAACCCAGGTTATAGGGGTGATGTGAGGCCGGAGAATGAAGAGATGATTAGAGTTCTTCAGAGACTAGAGGGTAAGATCGACAAGATCAGCGCAGGTCATGCGGAATTAGTCAAGCAGATGGAAGTATTACATCATCAGATATCGTCAAATGATCCATCAAGTCGAGGTAGAGTGTTGTGGCGTCATGGGCCGAGCCTTCATAATGTGGCCATGAAGCTCAGGGAGCGCCCCAACTCAGCATCGAAATCAAGAACTTCCTAGACGGGAGATTCTTTTAAAGCAACTGGTACTGAGAGTATACCAACTTCTGAAACGGCTGGATGGAAGAGAGCCTCTCCCAGGATAGGCAAAAAGTAATATTTTATATGCCCTTGAGTAATTCTACTCTGTAAAGTGTGTAGGAATTCTTCAATATGACATACCGGTATGTTGTTGACAATGTACAGGGTGCGTAAAAAAAGTGGATCCCTAATTGTTTTTTGGATTTTGCTGAGATGATAGTCTTTAGAGTTAGGGAATACAAACAAAACGTCAGATGTTCACAACTTCACATTCATGGAAAGACTAGTCGTTCAAATAGGACAATATTGGATATGTGCTGGCACTGCATAGGGTTAATAAATTAAAATAATTAGCAAATAGGCTAATTGACTAATTGAAAATTTTTAATAGAAGAAAATAGATCAAATAGCAATGGACGTTAAAGCCGTCTAAGAGGCCTAACGACCCTTGAGCAGATTGTTCTCTTAAGTTTTAGAAACAATTGAATACTATCATGGTCTGAGACTGATAACATTAGGATGTTTTAACTTTATGCTTGTCTGCTAGTCAGCCAGTATCCCTCTCTCTCTAGTGCACTGCCAATGGCAGGTCCAAGGTACATATTCTGAAACAGAATCTGCCATCACGCTCACTAATGAGCATTCCATCGATCATCAAGTTGATCCCATCAAAAAGGCCATGCCTTACCACACCCAAAATGTAACCTGTTTTCTTGGTAATACATATTCTGACTTCCGAGGTGGTTTCCCTTTGCCATCCTCAGTATGAAAATATCAGTATGCAAAAATCTACGTTAGTCGGCTTTTACGAAACATGTGCAGTTTTCAGTTAGTCTATTCTCAAGTTTTCCGGATCCAGCACGGGGAGTTTATCTACTAGCAATGAAAATTTAATGGTAGGCCTACAATACATATTATATGAAGTTAGAAACAAAGACATTTTTGTTAGCGAAGCTCATAGTTGTGAGAGCAGTGCATAGCTTATGATAACTTTTTGCCTATATATATATATATATATATATATATATATATAGGCCTGTATCTAATTAATGCTGAGCTAATCAAACCCTATCAACCATCCAGCAGTCTTCATTCCTCTGGTATTAATCTCCTTAACATCCCCGACATACGATCAGCTATAATAGGTAGGCGATCGTTCAGTTTTACCGCTCCAACGCTATGTAATTCTTTGCCGCATGATCTTCGGTCATGTACATGTAGTACAACCTTCCAGGGCAAGCTGAAAACCCATTTGTCTCCTCCTTAGCTCTGTTCAATCAGACTTTCTTGCTATGGCTAATGGACTTGCACTGTTTCGGATCTCGCATTCTCTTCAGTTTATGCATTGGCAAGTATGTTCTGGTGGTATAGAACTGCTTGCAGTTGTATAGTCTGCTTGAGACGTCCCTGACATCGCCTTCGGGGGTGGAACCGGACGTTATATCCTCATTGTATTGTATTGTGTTTGATTTATTGCAATTGTTTAAGTAGTTTTATATAACTCTAGTTGCGAAATGGCAAGTGACGCCTTTAGCAATAGGAAAGAAGTGCTGACCAAAGTCTAGAGAAAGAGACTAAGGTAAGAGTAGTAAAAAAATTAATGTCATGTATTTAGTGCTACAGTCCCTAATATTATAGCCTAACTATCACAATGCCTCGGAAACGTGAACGATAAACTACGAGGAATATTACTAAAAAAAGCTATCTGCAAATATGAAGATCTGATTCAGCTGAAGGAACAGAATTTAAAATAAAAAGTCCTAAAAAGATTTGTAGAAAATATTCAGGTAAATATTATCAAGAGTTTCAAACATTTAGCATGTATACACCTCTGAATTAGAAATGAGAAATATAAGCAAGAAGTAATCAGAAGTAACAGCAGAGATAATAATAATAATGTTAATTCAAGTTTTGAAGGGAATAAGAGGCCTACAGTGGCTCCTCAACCAGTGGTGTAAGAAAATATTGGAGATAAGACAGAATGTGACACGATCAGAAAATAATAAAAAAGATAATACTGCGAAACCGCGCCTGAAAGGCAAGCGCGGTTTTAGGATAGGCGCTCGATCTGAGGGGGAGGGAGGGAAGGTATGGCCCCCTGGATTTGAAAATTATTACAATTTGATCCGTTTAGAAATCTCTTATGGACCATGACCCACAGCGCCCTCGATAAGAAATGTACGTTTAAAAATATTGTCCAGATCGGTCAAAAGTTCATATAGATCCGTCATTGCTAAGAGTTCACAACCCAAATACATTGCACAATACCTTACGCAATACATTACACAGTACATTACAATACATTACATTACATCACAACACATTGCACATTACCAAATACATTGCGCAATACACAACCTCAATATAAGCCAATCGCGAAGGCCTACCACAGGCCTGCTATATGGGATTCGTTGTCCCAGAAACGTTACGCCGTGACTGTGACAGATATGCAGCTTTATAAACATTTATATATATGTCGTCGTCAGATGATGAAACGGACGTTAAATTCGCATTGATTGATTGATTATATTCGGTTTCTATACAATATTATAATGCTCCATTCCAATGTAAGGAAACAAGCCTACAAAATCTACACAGATGATATTAGGTGTTACTTATCAATATAGGCTACTCCAATGACGATATACCGCCAAGTATTATAAACACAATTTGTATGGTCTGGATTTTATATCAAACTTGACATACGCCCGAGATTACATCATTGTTCTCTCTCTATTTCCCTCTCTCTCTCTCTCTCTCTTTCTCTGTCTTTGTCTCTGTCTGCCTGTCTGTCTGTCTGTCTGTCTCTGACTCTGTCTCTGACTCTGTCTCTGACTCTGTCTCTGACTCTGACTCTGTCTCTGTCTCTGTCTCTCTCTGTCTCTCTCTGTCTCTCTCTCTCTCTCTCTCACTCTACAGAGTTGCTGTAGGCTGTAACCCCACTGACTAGTAATTCATTTGCTGTACACAAGCCAATTTCAACTTGCTCAGAGGAACTATTAAATAAAACTATTATAGTAGGCCTAATATAACTCCAATAATATATCAAAAGTATTAACTAACTTCATGAAACGAATGAAGAAAACAAATTTAAGTGTGGAAGAGAGAGAATTTAAGTGTGGAAGAGAGAGAATTTAAGTGTGGAAGAGAGAGAATTTAAGTGTGGAAGAGAGAGAGCGAGAGCGACAGAGAGAGAAAGAGAGAGAGAGAGATCCTAAAAGTAATTGATTGTACATCATTCTGCGTCCCAGACATAGCCAACAGATGAAGAAAAGGACCTGAAATCCTCATAGTATTATTGTGTATTCTCCTCATCGCCGACCTTGATCTTGAAGATCTTGCGTTACAAGCCTTAAGCAAGCTGCGTTACTCTTCATTGCTATTAATAATAGCAAGCAGGCGGTGTACACCGTTATCAACGACCATGAAAAGACTCCGCGACTCTGTAATATAGGCTACTGCAAGGTGCTTTGTGGAGTAGAGCTGTAATTAGCTTACCCGATCTTTGTGACGATGGTACTCGACTGTCACGCTGTTCATTTTAAGCCGTCTTGAAGCGAAGCCTTGTGCTTCTGAACGTTGACGTTAAACACACTCAAACCTACACAGATATCACCAAAACATACTCTAACGACGGGAATTTGGTAAGCCAAATTTGGAAACGAATCCCGGCTATCTCGCCATCTGGCGAGATCAACAGCATATGCTATTATTTTTGTCGCTGAAGAAGTCCGACAGTGTTTTCATACACGTTACAGTCTCACGGAAGTCGTCGATTTAAAATCCAACAACCAACGTCTTCAGTAGTGCATGCAAATTGATAAAAATGGCTTCATTCTGTAGTTAATATATGTCAGTGGTGCACAACCTGAATGAGCACAATGGCCGCATACAATTTGGTAAAGTGGTCGCGGACCGCACTTAATTTTTCGAAATGCATGATGTATGGCGAACTACCTCGTTTTCTGGGGAACCAATAATGACATTTATTGGTTTCTCAACTAAAGAGCTGAGAAGAAATAGAGGGAGCCAAAACATTTTGGGAGGGCCAGCCTTATCCAGCCTCATCCATCTCGCGAATACTATACATTTTTTCCAAGTTTTGTGATAAATTGGCACTAACACTAAAAAATAGTTTGTTATGGTTGACATGTGATTGATTCAAGGCAAGATATAGTCTAGAGTGTATTTTATTTAATCTATAAAAAATCTTTGGTTAGGTCACGATCATGACGTTACCTAATAACTGCAACAAGGGCCAACAAGTAACAACATGATCATTCTAAAACATCGATCAGCTGTTAATAAACTATTTCTAAATCAATAAAAAATAAGATAGAACCGGCCATTCGGTACCTGGAGCCTGTAACGTAGAATTTCAATTCTAAATGACTTTGTCAAATCAAAGTTTAAATGCTTAGGTATAATTAAGTAAAAAGGTATAAAAACATTAAGACAGTACGGCATACAAAGTTAAGATCAGCACATACGCTAGATGTAAGGCTTAATTCAAGGAGTCTATAAATTGTACAGTCTCAAAAGTTGTTATGACAAATAACAGAAAACGATAACATCAGATCTGCTGGAACTATAATCTAGCTAAAATGAATGAAACGTATAAATTCAGCCAGTTGACGTTGGAAAATGGAATGAAGATATTACTAGGGAGCAATCATCCAGATGACGTCAGCGAAGGAGGTGATACGTCACATTCGGAAGAATCACCCATGGAACAAGATGACACAGGCGCCAGCTCAGCAGTATCGCTCTGTGTCAATGCTGGCACTTTCCAGGAACCTCCAAACCTTCATGGACTGGCGCATTTATGTGAGCATGTAGTGTTTATCGGTTCGAAGACATTTCCGGAACGAACCGGATTCGATGTTCTTGTCAAGAATCACGATGGCACGAATAACGGTCAAACATTCTTCGAAAGAACTAGTTTTCTATTTGATGTTCAGAATCGATACCTGCCGAAGGCTATGGAACAATTCGCCTGCATGTTCTACGAACCTCTGATGCTGCAAGAAGGGATAGATCACGAAATTAAGATGGTTGATGCGGAATGTTCGCTGAGGAGGAGAGATGAGAAATTTCGCCACGAGCATCTTCTGACAGTGATGGTGAGGGATGGACACCCAATGGGACGATTTAGCTGGGGAAACCTCCTCTCTCTCTTCACCATCCCGAAGAGCATGGGAATTGATGTGAGACGCTCAATGCTGGAATTTTTCAAGCTCAACTACGTGGCAAACAATATGGCGCTAGCGATGATATCGGGACAATCATTCGCCCAGCAAGAAAAACTTGTGAGGAGTCATTTCAGCTGCATACCTCAAGGTCAAGGAGCTGTGCAGCCTGGTAACCCACGTTGCGAAGAAGGTGGTGACGAAACTCCTTTTGACATGCTAAAGTTCAATAAGTTGTACAAGGCAAACGCAGAACAGCATACACACTTACTATACATCACATGGGCTCTGCCAGCGAGATTGCAGAAACTGATTAATCAGAAGCCACTCTACACCATCAGTGGTCTGATAGCGAACGAGGGTCCGGGAAATTTCAGCAGTTTGCTAATCAAGAAGCGATTGGCATTTCAAGTACAGGCGGTGGACACCAATATAGACATGAGTTGTTCAGCGATGACGTTATTCAATGTCGTCATCACCCTGACTGAACTGGGATTGAGTAGGCTGTGGGAAGTTATTTTACGCCTCTTTCAGTACCTTCACCTGCTGAGAAGTGTCAAATCGGAGGAGCTACAAGGTTTTTGGAATCAGGTACAAATGTGCGATGAACTTTACGATCGAACTAGAAGCAGTCCAGAAAAACTCGAACTAACCAAGACGTATGCACTTGCGATGCATCAATTCGACGATATCGGCTTCGTGATAGATCCTGGTAGTCTGAAATTTGACTACACGTCGATTATGAATTGTCTGAAGATGTTGACACCAGAAACCATGAACGTTACGGTCATATCGCCATCCTTCAAACCCAACGAGCTGGCACACCACGACAAGTGGTTCGAAATTCATTACACGGACGAACCCATATCCAACCAAACCATGGTTGATCTGAATAACGCCACCAGTGCTGGCAGTGAGTTCCAGTTTCCACGTCCGACGCCTTACTTCCCCAACTCGGAGATCGTTTTGAGGAGAAGTGACACTGACAGACAAAGTTGTGCGGGATTTTGCAGATACGCACCCGGCAAGCAGTTTCCGTACGTCTTAAATTATCATAACGATTTGGAGTCGGATGCCAACGTCTTCCTGTACTTTTATTTAAAGGACGACACAATCAATGCAACACCATTTCAAGCGTGCTTGGCGGATATCTACATAAAAGTGCTGGAGATCGAATTGAATGAGACCATCTGCGAGGCCGAATACGGGTTGATCTTCTGTAGCTTTGAGGTGCGTGATAGCGGAATGGCAATAGTTATCAGAGGATATGCGGATAAGCTTGAGATACTGGTCCGGAACTTTTTCCAAGAAATTACAGAGCTGAGAATTAATTCTGCGATCTTCCAAATGGCTGTGGAATCGACGAAATCCAACTATCTTACCATAATCTCTTCTCCAGTGGCTTTTACCAACGAAATTCGGAACTCCGTACTTCTAAATCAATTCCACACTTCTGTCAGCAAGCTAAATCAGCTAGGGCACGTCACCGAGAAGGATTTGACCGAATTTTCGCAACTCTGTTATCAGAGAAGTGCTCTTGAATGTATGATGCATGGCAACTTGGACAAACGGCAAGCCACCGCCTACGCTGAATTTGTTGCCCAGACTTTGGAGATTACCAGAGGAAGCGCAGAAGAGGTGGGAAAGAGATCGACGCAGCTGGTTAATCATCTTCCAGTCTACGATGTTGTCTACCGCGAGAACAACCAACAGCCTAACGACGAGAACACGGTGGTTCAGAATTGTTATATGGCTTACGATGCAGACGATGAAGAAGACGCTAAAGATACCATCAGCGCAGAAACCCTGGTCGAAATACTTCGACATCTAATGGACGAGCCATGTGAGACGTTCCTGAGGACAATGCACGGAGTGGGATATGAAATCCAAGTGGCGACAATCAGCTACCCGCCGGGGTTTGGTATAAGTATTTCAGTTCACTGCCAGGCAACCAGGTTCTCCGGTGAGGCAGTTGACGCATACATCGAACTGTTCATTCAGGAATTTATCTGCAACACCATCCTAGCAATGAACAACGACAAGTTCCAGCATTTCGTCAATGTTGCTCGAGGTCATATGACGCCGGGTCCTCACGGCAGCGATGCAAGAAGGAAATGGCAGGAGATTCTTCAAGGTACGAACAACTTCTGCAAGCTAGAGCAGCAGATGGAACATTTAGATGAGCTGCAAAAGAGAGATTTTCAGGATTGGGCAATCGACCTCCTGTTAAGCCAATCAGAAGTTCGTAGGAAGCTGAGCATTCAAGTGAATGGCTACAGAAAGGACAGCGTCGGAGGTTGCCCTCTGAGGCAACAGGACGATAGCAACCAACTACCACCACCAGCTAAAAAACCCAAAACATGATAGCGGAACTGAAATTAAAGCAGCAGCCGTTTTCAACATCCGTTTCATCATCTGACAATGACATCTAAAATTAATGCGACTCTGCCTACATTCTTAACTGAAGAAAACTGCAATACAAAATCGAGTTTAACAGCAGTTTCATCATCTAAAGAAGATTAAAATTAGTATAATTCCTATTAGCGATGAGCCTCCGTTACAGCAAATATCGCAAGATCTGAATCAGCCGCATCGACGAACATGTTATCCCGAAATAGATGAGAATTTTTTAAGAATATCGACGTATATTATTTATTTAAAGTCGCTACTTTCTATTCTGCGGTATACTATTAAAATCTATTTTAACTGTACATTTTATTGATATCTCTTTTATATTTATTTGATCTCTCTCTCAGTGCACTGCCTAATGGCAGGTCCATGGCATCTTACGTTTCCATACCTCCCCCTCCCCAGTTAATCTTAGCACACTCTAGTGAAGGGGGTGCACGCGACTGAGGGCTTGGTTTGGTTTGCATGCCATTTATCTTGGAGAAGCTTTTTATGAGGTGGGTCTCCATTGCCTTCCTCAGTTGTCGGTGTGTTTA
>JAQFZF010000161.1:0-21250 GCA_034695365.1 Enchytraeus norvegicus
ACAAAATATTAGAAATGCAAGCTCCAGAAATTCACCACTCAGAAGAAATACTAACCAGATATCATAGACGCCTTCTACCACAATTAAGAACTAACAAGTCACCCTTCCTTTTATCCTATTTACACAAAATTAACCCTTCCGAACACCCATCACAACTCTGCCCCCTTTGTTCTGACCAAACACATGACACAATACACCTCTTCCAATGCATACAAATACAGACAACACTTGCTCCAATAGACTTATGGAACAATCCCTGCGAGAGCTGCAGGATACCTGGCTGCGAGCCCTGGAGGAGCGCTCCCAAGGACGAAGATAGAGGGGGTCAGCACTACGGCTGATCTTCGGGTGGGCAACAACAACATGGAAAATTACTTCAGAACTATTGATTTGAGAAACTTGAATTTCAGAATTTGGCTCTAATTGGTAAGTTCTTAAGTTAAGAGATCAAAACTACAAACCGTCTTTCTGCTTTGCGCAGTTTAAATTGAAGGATGCGACAGTTCTTGGCAGTTCCTTCCAACTCTTTCTGCAGTTCTCTGAACTCAATAGCTTCTTCTTCTCTGAACTGATCGTGCATCTCAGCCATCTCCAACTGAAGATCTGTGACCTAGCATTAGTAGTCGTAGTTTATTACCTAATAGTCTTTTTTCATTTGCATATTCTGACATATGAGAGAACGCACATGCCAATTTCCCTTCTTACTTGCTGCTTTTGTGTTTTTATTATTTTGTTGACATTCCATGATTAATCGTACCTTTGTCTCTTAGCATGCTAGTGCAGATACACGATTGACCTTTCATCTTCCAGGTACCGATACGCACCCGTGTCCATGGGTGCCGGGATATTTAGTCGACTGACCTGGGAATCGTTCCCACGCCACCAGCCTTCATTCGATACTGAGACGAGCACGCTAAACCACTTCATTAATCCCCGTCGGCTAATGACATATATCGTGACAGACGAATAATGTTACAAATTAGAAATGATACAAAATAACATTAATACATACAACATACATAATGAGTATCCCTTCATTCATCACAAAAACAGGATCAAAATAAAAAACGGGTGCATATAAAATGGCAAACTACAGAAATAGCAAAATAAATGACAATACCAGAACAGTTGACATCAATACACATCATCAGATACGAAAGTTTATAATTATTACAGATTTAACGTCAAGCTACAATGAATGATATTAGAATCAGAAAATTCTATAGAATTTTATATCTTACTGAGGATGAAATTTAAGGTACTTTTATGAAATTTTATCTGTGAGAGCAATGGACACTGCACACTGCACATACCTCCTGCCTGAGTTGCTCGTTCTGGCTCAGGACCTCACCTTGTTTTCCCTCCTCTTCTTCCAGTCTTCGCCTTAGTTCAGCGATGACGTTCTCTTCAGCTGCCAACGAGGCGCGCTCACTCTCAGGCAACTGGAGCTTATCCAGTAGTCGAGCCTGATGGATAAAATAAAATTAAAAATTGAAAAATGCAGAGATAAAATGCTAAAGCCGAAGTTAACGTCAGTTTCAAGTCCATACGGCCACATCGGTGACGGGCGAGCTCTGGATATCGAATCGTAAACCGATGGAACTAGAGTCGGGCACTCAACCAATGTGCTATCGGCTCAGCCAGGTAGAAAGGTTTAAGAGATTTTAATGTCAAGGACAGAAGCATAAGGCTTTCTTCAGGATGGCTCAACACATTAGAGTCATAGTCACAAAGAATAGTTAAAAGGTTATTATTATAACCCTGTCACATCCTGCCTTGATGCTCCTTCAGTTTATGTGGTTTCCGGTTGTGTTTGGGTGGGTCGACCAGCTGGTGCAACCAATGCTGTCTGGGATGTTTCTGATATCGTCGTCACATGAACCGTACGTTAACACGTTATTTTATTTGATAAGATTTGATTCTGGCTTTATATTGAATTATTCACCGTTGCAGACATGCAAGACTTAGTGAAGGCCCAGTTATCCTTAGCTAAGTTCATATCCTGTGATATTCTGTTAGCAATGACTAACATATTACAACGTTCTAGCCCAGCATTGTCTGGATTCTTGAGGTATGGCATAAATCACTCGTTGTATATTCTGAAAGAATCTATCAACACATCATAAGACACGACTTTAGCTATGCTCTCACTAAGTCAGAGCGTGTACAATATCATTCCACTAAATGAGCTTCTATAGCAAGCTTTCCTATATTTTTACTGCGAATACGAAAACCTAGAGCATGATAACCGCACGTGTTTGTAAGAAACGACCTACACAGAATTGAGAAAACGTAGAGGGAAGTCACTGAATAATAAATATATTCTCTCATGCTAAAATAATAAAATAATATAAAATAATAATCATAAGAGATATATGCGAGCTAAATCATAGGCGGGAAAATTGAACGAAAGCGTTGGAAATACAAATAATTACTTATACTACGAGGTTCAGTATTGGATGAACTTCGAAAAAGAAGTCGAAATGATCAGATTCAAGAGAAAAAAAACCTTTGGCAAACCATGATCGTTAACGCCCGGCCGGATCGGGCAGGCTACGTGAAAAAGAAAGAAGGTCTGTCATGATGTGTGGGGCGTAGAGTTGCTAGAGACCTGCCTGACACGGGATAGAGGATGCCAGCATGACGGCTGGTCTTTGATCAACGATTTCATCATCAGAAAAAAAAATGTTTTCAATCATAAATAATATTTATCTAATTAATAAATATAACTAGGACACATGTGCATCTTTTATCAGTATCTTTTCACACATGACATACGAATAAGCCTATGCTGGCTTCCTTTCTTAGTTGCTGTTTTTGTATTTTTATTATTTTTTACCACTCGAAGAATTATAATACCTTGGTCTTTTGAGATAAGGTCACACCTTTGTACAAGTCTTTCAACTACATCAGTATATTTGATAGATCGATGGTGTGCTCATCAAGAGAGAGAGAGAGAGGGAGACAGTAATAAATTTGCAAGCAACGTGCGGTTGAATCTGTTATATGGATGGAATGATTCTCAAATTTTCCTGACCGAAATAGAAATTCAAACATAATCCACCCAAGATTTCAAAAGCAAACAATCCACCTTAGCACATTTACCTTTTATTACCTGACATAATAATGCAAAGTGCTAGCACGTTAAACTATAATCCTGCTAGTTACGAAACAAAAACATCGGAGGCGTTGGAAAATAGAATTCAGTTAGATGCTGAAAGATGGATTCCAGTCAGCCTAAACAATCTCATACAGAGACATACGGCAGCATAACAGTCCTAGATATAGGAAAACGATAATTAGATTCGAGCCATGTATTCTGGATAGGTTTTGATATGTGAAAATTTGAAAAGTAATAATGTTTTCATATGAAGAAATTCGTTAAGTAGAGACTTTGCTTTGGATAGCGTAGTCGATAACACGCTTGCACGATAAGCAAGATGTTGTTTTCATATGAAAAAATTCGTTGAGACTATGTTTTGGATTGCGTAGTCGATAACACGCTTGCACGATAAGCAAGATGTCTTGGGATCGAGTCCCAGTCGGAACAATCTCTGACAGTATCTTTACGATTCGGAAACAGACTTTAAACTTAGCTTTAGAAGTTTACTACATGTAGGTCTGCTATCTGTCTATAGTCTATCTATCCAGTTCTTTACAACGTATCCTAGTAGGTAAAAGGCAAAAATTCCTAAACATAATCAATCTTCTCAGCATTCTAGCTCACCAATGAGCATCCAATCGATAACACAACAATTCTATCCCAACACAAATTTTTTGCCTTCACCTAAACTGAAACAATTTTTCAAGGAAAATAAGGAATTCTGAGGAGCTCTGCCACTCGCTGCAGCAGCTGAATTTGTCGCCTCTTATGAACACGTCTCGTTTACCCGGATCCAACACGGAAAGGCCTAGTATAGATACTTAAATAGAATGCACAGTTGCACACTGCTGTTTTTTATACTAATATTCGCCTTTAAAATTAATTGACATTCGATGCATATAATTGACGTCCCTGACATCATCCCTACATGCCGATACGGACGTTAACCTTTGTTATTATTATTGTTATATGATCAGCGATGCCGCCACGTGTTTCTGAAGGAACTACAGTTTCTCTTCGACTAGATACACAACTATTCATGACGTCATTGCTTTAAGTGCACTAGAATTGTAAGAATGATAATGATGATAATAGTAGCAGCAGAATAATAATAGGTGGTGCAGAAGCAGCAGCAAATCGGCTAAATATTCAATAAAATTACGGTTCATCATCTGACGACGATATCAGGAAGGTCTCAGGCAGCAGAGGTCACACTAACTGAACCAGCCTGGACCACCCAAACGTAGTCAGAAAAAGTATGCTAAAATGAAAGGAGTAAAACATTAATTCAATGCTAGCTTGGAATAACCAATGAGTCAAGGAGACGTACATATTGATGTATTACATGAAACTAATATTTGCAAGAAGAATTGAACTAAAGTTTTTCGAACGCTATTGAGCATTAGATCCCACTGTCATTTGACCTTATAACTGATTTGTGGAAAATTTTATCATCTGAAAAAACATCAGGCATATGTACGAGCATCGAAGAATGCAACAGGCTTTAAGAGAACGAGTTGAGAAATAATTGCATTTACAATTTTAAACCAGTTCCTTTTAACACGTTTACCTTTCTCTTCCTTTCTATTTCCGCACATGTCAACCGTAAAGGTTTACAGGGCTAACTTTCATAGTTTTTGCTTTTGGTATTTTTATTTAGAAACTTTATTTAATTTTATTTACTTATTCCTCACAGGCTAATTGAATCTTTGATATTAAGAGTGTTCTAGAGCAGAAGCACTATTAACCAGGGTTCTATTCTTGTAGTCTGATCTGTTTTTAAACCTATGACTCTTCAATCATCTTATTCTTGTGATAACCAGTAACCAGTGGACTACAGACACCGACGGTAATCTTACAAATACCTTACAATTACCTTACAATTACCTTACAAAAACCTTACAAAAACCTTACAAATACCTTTCAAATACTTTACAAATACCTTACAAATACCTTACAAAAACCTTACAATTACCTTACACATACCTTACAAATATCTCACAAATACAAAAACCATACAAATAGTTGTTAAATACAAATTACTGGCTAAGGGTAGCCAGACTGGCTACCTTCTACCATTGGCCCTTGCATAGAATACCACTATGTCAGTTTGATTAATACATAAAATAATTTTAGTTACTACACGTCTGATAAACTTTGGAATCACTTGATAAACAATGTAGAAAATATGAAGAAAGATTATGCAAATATGCCAACATGTAGATGCCGATGAGTCCATTCTGACCTATTCAATAATCCTGGGCTAAATATGTCGCTCATTAATGAGCCTACCCTCCATCAATCCAGAGAGGTTTTATCATCGGGAAAACTTAGCCTTTGTCAAAGTATCATGCGATGTGTTCAACAAGGAAGAATTAGAATTCTAACATATCTAATTGGATTTATTCTGTAATTTGTTACTGATAGAAAATTTAACGCAAGGAACAATAGATAAATTGTTATTTAAACGGACATTTTGGCTTGTAACACCCCTACATTTCCACCATCTTCGTCATACAGAATCACAAGAGCACACCGTATTGTTAACAAGTATTTCTATATATTAAATTTACACAATTAAAGAAAGTAATCGAAGTAAATTCAATTGTCTAAAGTAAATTTAACTAAACACTAAAGTTAATTTAATCTACTTTACGAAATCAATTTATCAACTATGTAAATTAATCTAAAGGCTAAAAAAGACTAAAGCCGAATTTAACGTCAGTTTCATCTCTCGAAAGGGATATCAGTGGCGGGCTAGCCTTGGATTCGAACCCCGCACATACTGATCCGCAGTGGACAACCTAACCGATCGTGCCACCGGCAGGAGCCGGTGGCACGATCTACTGAGGTATGGCAAATTTTACCGACTAAAGCAAGTCTACAAAAGTAATTTTAACTTACCTTTTCAGACTTAAGCCTCAGCAGTTCATCATCCACATCATTCAGCTGAGAGGAATAATGTTCTTTCATTCTCTCATAATCAGATTTCTTCGCCGTCAAAATTTCTCCCAAGGCACATTTTTCTCTCTCCGACTTATCACATCTTTCCTCCAATGCAGCAACCTTCTCTCTGAGACTTTCCATCAGCATTCTCTGACCTTCCACCAAGGCGTCGTTCCGGTCCAGGAAAGAGTTCTCCATTCCTTGTCCTACTGGAGTCCTAGCGTCGTAGCTGGAAAGTCTTCTCCTCCGCTGGCGACGTCCGGCAGGACCAGCTGGGATTGTGTTGTCCGGGATAAGGTAGTGGCTCGGAACAGATGGATGACCTCCGTGAGCTAAACCGATTCGATTAGCGAATATATCGTCGTCAGTTTGACTTCTAGATGGTGCTCCGCTAGCAAACCATTCTTGGTTCATGGGTTGTTGGTTATTGGCTTGGTTGTGATGTTGTTGTTGCTGTTGTTGGTTGTGATACTGTTGTTG
Organism: Enchytraeus norvegicus; assembly: GCA_034695365.1. Taxonomy (NCBI): domain Eukaryota; kingdom Metazoa; phylum Annelida; class Clitellata; order Enchytraeida; family Enchytraeidae; genus Enchytraeus; species Enchytraeus norvegicus. The sequence continues at coordinate 6,530 of JAQFZF010000161.1, forward strand.
GTCAAATTGTTGGTATCTTGGATCCTGAAACTGATTCGACTGTTGTTGATAATTATACCCTTGTTGTTTTTGTTGCTGTTGTTGTTGTTGTTGTTGCTGGAGATACTGTTGCTCAAGAAGTTGTTGCTGATAGTACTGTTGTTGGGGGTCGGTACTCTCAGCGAGTTGCTGAGCCCTTACCCTCCGTTGTCCAGGGGAACAGCTCCTGTGAGATGATGCACTATCTCTGGCCGGTGGTTCGGGTGCACTGGAGTAACTTGAGGTTATATTCTGACCCGAGGTTACGGGATCAAATCTGGGGTCAGTCTCAACAGGTATTTGATGTCCCGATGAATCCTCAAAATTAGTGTAACTTACCCTCGGATCACCCGGTTCTATATATCGATAGGACGTCCCAGTAGCATTGTACCTAACATTATCATCTATAACAGAACTACTTTGTATCTGATTAGGCGAATCTACATAGTTAGTATTAGAACTATCTGATTGAGCCTGTGTAGGGTATCCAGTTCCTATTCCTGAAAGTGTAATAGTAGTCTCTACTTTAGCTCTGGTAGGAGTTGAACTACGATCCGGTTGATTAATCGCACTTTCGAGTAGTCTATTTTCGATACTATCATTACGTAATAATTCACTGTTACTGTTTCTAGTTCCTAAAACTGTGGTACTACTAGTATTACTCGTTCCTAAACTTCCGCTACTATTACGAATGACGTCATCGGGTCCTAATTTATTACTTCCGTTTCCGGTAGGACCAACTACACGGTCAGCATCCTTTGAACTCTGCTGGACATTAGCTGGGAGGACATTTTGTTGATATCGCACGTCAGACAGCGAGTTTACTCCGCAGTTAGTTCCCACTGAGGCCTGTACGTCAGAAGGCTGGCTAGTCGCGCCCACTAGGCCTGCTCGCTCTGATAAGAGATCCGTAGGCTGACGGGCTTGCGAAGAATTCCCGGCTCGTAGTAAAGAGCCACTGCTGCTGGATGAACTATCAAAGCTAGCAGCTTTGTTTACACACGTTACATCAGCTTTCAACTTATCTTCGTTGCTTGGAAGTATATTCGAAGCTGCAATGGGAGGTATGTTAGCAGCTGGAATAGCTGGAACACCTGACGAGGTTGAAGTGGGTACAGAAACCTGGACTGCTGGATTTACGCTAATGTTAGACTTCTGCACAAGTGTGTGGGATTCGCCAATGTTTTGATACTGTGGCGTTGAAGTATGATTTATTCCTGTTTTGTTCTCCAGTCTTTCATCAGTCAGACTTGCAGACTTTGCTCCACTGGTGCCACTGCTACTACTGCCGATGCTACTATTGTTCAAGCTATTTGCATTGCTTTGATTAATACCTTTGCTCTTAATATCACTGCTGCTGGCTGCTGAGCTACTTGAGTTCGTAGCTGATGGCCTACTTGGGTTACCTTCCCCTACCTGTGACTGTACCACACCTGTAACCTTGAGACTACTTGATATTGAATCGGTTTTCGAGACATTAGATCCTTCGCATATAGATTGTGCAATATTTGTGCGCCTGATGCTTTGATTACTGCTATCAGTAGGTGGTGCTTTAGTAAGATCCGTCTTGTTATCTTCTTTCTGCTTTACGAGTGCCGGAGTTGCGCTAGGCTGATTTAAAACTTTCTTTGATTCGCCAGTTGGCGGCACATATGATACAGTTTTCTTTTCAGGTACAGAGTTAGATTTGCCAACAGTTGAATCTGTTTTCGTTCTTAAGATGGCACCAGCCTGCTTGGTCTCTGTAGCACTTTGACTTTCACTACCTTGTCTGGCACTGGCAGCTGGTATCTTTCTATCTGAACTCATTTGCTTATTATCAATTTGAGCAATTTGCTTGTCATCCACTTTTTTAACACCTGCATTTTCTTGAGGACCAGATTTTGAAGTAGACGCTGCACTATTTTTATTATCTGAAGGCACTTGGAAATTTCTTCCAGCCATTCCAAACCTGGAACCTTTTCGGATTGGCACTTCCACGTCACCTTCGTCAGCAGAACTTTCTGACGTCAGGGAAGCCAGTGGAGGCCGTGGCTTCATTAGCTCGGCACCCTTGGCGTCCAGGTGATCGTCGAGGCGGGGTGTCGGGGGGCGGCTTCGAGGCTCCTCGTCGGCCGAGGAGGCCCCGGCATCGTCCGTGTGCTCCCCCTGGGTCTTGAAGCAATTCTTGCACAGCGTCTTTCTCCAAGCTTGAGGCTCGAAGTTTGTGCATTTCTTCTTCTTACCAGAATCAGGTGCTGGTTGACTCATTTCAAATCTTTTAACTAGTCAATCTAGTCGGCTATGTTAATAATAATCGTCAATGTAACCGCAAGAAAATGTATCACAACACACCGCTAAACTTTATATCCTTATCTTGACTTTTTATCCTATTGCAGAATATTAGATTAGCCTATTTATAGTTACTCAGTAATGTAGTCAAGAATACGACAGACACAGCATTATTAAATTTACTGTACAAGTAAATCAGGCAGTTGTTCGAAGAGAAGTTTATTAATTTCAAGAGAATCTCGTTTCCACTTCCACCACAGACTATCACAATTCAAGTTTCATGATTTGTTACTTTGATTACATCTAAAGACTAATGTCATTCTTTTGCTAATGGCTGATATATAGAAAAAGTTCAATAAGCTGAATCATTATAGAAGATTCGATAAATATATCTGAAAGAAAAATAACGTCATATTGGAGAACTTGTGTTTGACAAGCCTGTAGTGTCCATACTTTATTATATAATTTAAGTAGTATTCAACTGTACAAATGTATAATAATTCTATATATAAGCGTTTTTATGATTTAACAGCGATAATTCATTTTGAAACAATGTTCATTATTACGCTAGTCTGCTGCGCAGTGTCATTTTCCCTCAATACAAATATAATAAAAAAGGCATAATTTATAGTATAGCGCCTCTACATGTACATTTGTACACTGTACAAATGTACATGTACTGGCGCTAGGCACATTTTGGAACAGTGATGAGAAAGTAATCCATTAGGCAACACAGGATGTGGCAAAGCCTCGAAAATCTGGAATTTGAGCAACCAATCGGTCTATTATATTATTATAAGCCATGGCTCAGACTACTCTGATCTTCACCGCAGCAGTGTTATATCAGTTCTTAAAATCATTTCAGTTTCAGTAAAGTTTTCTAGAAATCATTTTGATACAGTTTCAGTTTTCAAAATCATTCCAGTTTTAGTTTCAGTAAAGTTTTCAAAAATCATTTCAGTTTCAGTTTCATTTCATTTTTTTCATATCAGTTTTTTTCGCCATGTGGAAATATGTAACTTAAAAACAATCTTAATAGGTTATTATAATTGACATAATTATTATCCTTAGCTAGGCTACATGCTATCAGATATTTCATGCTACAGATTGACCTACAGTTGTCTTAACTAAAGCTGCATTTAATATAATACTTGGACAACTGTTACAGTACTCTTTATATTTATAATCAAGCAAAAAATATTACAATAATTTGAAGCTAAAGTAGCTCCTGTGTAAAATAAAAAGGATCACGATGAACGTAGTCAATTCAGATCAGCTGAATATAATTCTGGAAAGAGGAGAAAGGTATAAAGATTCATTGCTCTAGTTGTTCACATTCACCGATTCTTTGCACATGATTTCTTCTACCACATTCAGGTTCTCATAAACAGAAAATACTCTCAATATATGCGGCTTAATAATATGCCTGTCTCCAACTCATTCATTTCAACAGCCAGTAGTACTAATTGGATGGTCGTATGCAAAAGTGGACTAGAGACCATAAGAAATATCATAAAAAATTGTGTTTATTTCAACAGTATTTCTAAATTGTTTTCATAATATTGCAAATATTTGTTTGGTATTAACTAGATATAATTGTATTCTACAAAATTGGCAAAAAAAATTGTATTCTGTCAGTTTATGGTTTTGAAAATATTTTGCAAATAACATAAATTATTTATTTTGGTCGTTGGTCCACTTTGCATACGACCATCCGTATTATTATTCTTTCCATGTGACTCTCAGTGTTCTCCTTAAATAGTAGACCCATATAACTCCTTCGCCTTTTACTATCCTCCTCTTTTCACTTCATATTCACACTATCCCGTTTCTTATCATGTATGATCACAATCATTAGAACTGCAAAATTCTCTTCTTTTTTTTTTTTTACAAGTTATCAATCAAGTTATCGGTCAATCAGTAGCTAACACCAATATATTATCACAATCTTAACATGTATTGAAACTTTGAAGCACATTAAAATTAGCAATGAATGATAAAGTAGCCCAGCTAGCCAATGACCACGACAGATGTGACAGAACATCAGCAAGTCTGGATATTGAATGATCTGTTGGTCTAGTTGAGCCTAAACTCAATGCGCTGAACACTGTGCCCTCCTCTGCAGAATCTGCTTGACCGCTCCTTAAAAATATATGCAGTTTCATTAGTAAATATTACCCAGTTTTATGGTCTCAACACAGGAAGTTTCTGTATTAAGTAGCTTATGGAAGTTACGAAGGAGCTCCTGTACCGGACAATTGTCGCTTCTTGCTCTATGCCGTATCTTTTTCCTACAACATGTTAATGTCTTTCTGTATATCGTACTCGGTCACTTTTCAAAACTTTTTTTTATTTTAGATTTTGTCAGTCCAATTGATCAATCCGTCCTATAATCACATTTCCAGTGATTTCATTATCATAAAATAGTTTTAGAAACCTATATAAGAGTGCAGTCCAAACTAAATATAGTAAATAGTTTTATGCAAAGTGTATTACACACTTAACTATTGCAATTGTGCATCGTGTAATCATATTAGATTTGAACTAGGACGGTAGCATATTACATTCATGTTAACCAAAAAACTGAAACATTTCAGTTTTTTAGATCTTTTCAGTTTCTGTTTCAGTAAAGTTTTTTTTAAATCTTTTCTATACAGTTCGAGTTTCAGTTTTAGAAATCATTTCAGTTTTTAGTTTAGGTTTCAGTTAAACTGAAATAAATAATTTCAGTTTCAATTTCAGTAACTGATATAACACTGCACCGCAGTATCCCCTTTAATGTAACGTCTTTACAAATATGCTATAAATTACAACAACAGATGATAAAATTAGTAAGTTACTTAAAACGAATTGGCCTATGTAATAGATGATGTAGATCGCGCCAACTGACAGAAACGGTGAACTGGTGCACATATTATTCTAGGCCAACTAATAATATAATGTATAACTGTGACTATGTGAGACTACAATAACAGTTATTCGAAGAAAGAATCTGTAGTAATTTCACTTGCCTAGAACACAACACGTTTCGATCATTACTCCATTGGACGAGAATTCATGAATATCTGTTTTACCACCTCTGGTGAAAGACTCAGTACGGATTCTTAAATATTTGTGCTGATAATACTGAGCTAAGCTCTTAATCAGAACAAACTAAAAACTGATAATATATATATCGAGAAACATTTATTGTAGTGGAGCATAGCAATTTTTCACTCCATAGATAATTGTATAACTTACACTGCGGATATCTGCAGTAGCTATAAACTAAATGCAAGTAACGTTACTATTTTCTTTATGCTTCTAAAATACGCAATTCGGATTCCATAGGTTCACGGTTCGAATCCCAGGCTGCCCCGTCAATGATGTAACCATCAGGCCGCGAAACTGGCTTAAAATTTGGTTTTAGTGTTTTCAAATAATCCGGCAAGAAAATGTAAAAGAATCCAGACTTTCCTAAAAACTACCAAAGCAGCTTCTGAGGATAGCAACAGGAAAACACATAAAAATCACCTCGAAACCACATGATATCCGAGTGAAAACATTAAGCGTTAAACATTGTGATTACAATTAGGCATTAATTGTAAGCACAATATTTTATTTTCGGATTGCAGAAAGAAAAGAAGAAAAGAATAGTTAATGAAAAAATGATAAATGAATAAATGCGGTCTTTTCATCAAGCGATTACATTACAGTACAAAAAATACTTTAATATCAAGACAAAACAGTTGCTGACTAATAGAAAAAGAGAAAAATAATGCTTAGTAATTAGATACACGCATGAGTAATCATAGATTTCGTCAGTGGTGATATGGCGCTGTCAAAATGTTAGAAAATGTTTCCTGGAATATTCGGTAACTGCATCCCCGTAGTCATTAAATTTTGATACCACAACTGTTTCAAAGGCTGATTTTTTTGGGGGGGCACCACTCGTAAGAGGCGCCTGCCCTTGGATTTAGAAAACATGTTATAAATATTGTCAAATTTGGTTTCCCTCACTTGGCCCATTCGATATTCACAATATCTAGGCTTATGCACATATTGCATAATAGCCGACATATTATCCCTATATATCATTCTTATTATTATGAATTGATATAAAGAGAAAAGATCATAACTTTATATCTGAAATTGTTGGCGCCTTGCCAATATATGGGTAATTGACATAGAATCGTGAAACACGCCGTTGTACTTTAATAAGGTAGATTGTCCCTGTAACATTATAAGCCATAAGACGATAGACTTTAAGAGGAGTTACATTAAGTTTAACTAATATCAAGTTAACATTTCTTGTAACCATTGAAGGAAACTTATCTTAAAGTTCCTAACAACGCGTTTTGACGGCATCTAGTGAGTTCTGAAACAAACGTTAAACCCTGATTGATTAATTGTTCGAACGATTTGATGTGTCTCACATCGCCTTCGGTCGAGAAACCGCACGTTAAATCCTCGCTGTATGTTTTTGAATATTGTATTCCAGATAACATTTCGTAATTGCAGCCCACGTCCATCGGTTAACTGCTCAACAGTAAAATTAAATAACTTTCTTATAGCCGAAAGCGTAGGTGTTTTGTAAAAGTCGACTAACGAAATCACTGAAGATGACAATGTAAAACCACCTAAGCAGCCATACTTTTCCTTGAACTAAGACATCACTTTACGTGTGATAAAAACATTGTGAAGTTATCGACTTGTTGTTGGTCTATGGTGCGCTCATTACTGAGTGATAATGTAGACTGTGTATGAATTTGTGCCTTGGACCTGTCGTTTGGTAGAGCACTGGATAGATAGATTATGAAATATCTACTGCGGAAATTGTACTCATTACAAACATGCACATGCACATATTATACCTTTCATTTATTTGAGAAAGATATAGAGAAAAATTGTAATCAATAATAATAATTATAATAATTAAGGTTTAACGTCCGTGTCCTCATCCAGGGATGATGTCAGGGACGTCAATCAAAAGATACATGCAGATTGATTGACCAACTATGGGATATATGTGTTGGATAGAATAATATAACGTTATATTATTACATTGTTAGTTATTGATATTGCACGAACAGACGTGTTACATGTAGATAATTGTTAGATAGATAATAATAACCAGATAATTATAATAAATAGATCCGGCTAACATAAAATTGACCAACCGAAAGCTGCACGTGTCTCGTAGAAGCCGAATAAAGCAGTAACTGGTTAAGGAGATCCCTCAGAAACAAAACTGTCTCTAAGAAAACATAACATTCAAACCCTACAGTTACCTTATATGCCATGGACCTGCCATTAGGCAGTTCACGGAGAGAATGAGAGAGTTATCGATTGTTCGACTAACGAAAGTTGCTGATGAAGGAAATGGGAAACCACCACAGAAGACCTGATATTGCTAGCACAAGGGCATCATTTTGGATGTAGTCAAGCGGAGCCTTTGTTATTGTATCGATTGTAGATCGTGTGTTCATTAATGAGCGAGAAAGTTGACTTTGCAGACAAGTTAGATTTGGACCTGCCATGTGGCAGAGGACTGGATAGATATATTAGGGTAACTAAGTATTAATTATTTTAATTATCAGCTATGTCGTAGAAATGGAAGTATCCAAAGTTGTAGTTAAAATATCCCAGAAGTATAATATCCTAAGTAGCCTAGACGTATCACATCATTGATCAAATCAACAAGTTGATCCTGTCACAAAAGATTTTGCCTTTACCACACATGAAATAATATCTGCTCTCAATTTTCCGTAAAATATTGCGTTTGTCAGTATGAGAAATGAACCAATATTCTATTCTGATCTAATACTAGCTTTGACTTCTAGAATTCCTATTACAAGCATGCTACTTACACGCTACACTATCATCTATGCAGGCCTATACAGAATACAACCAGAATGTCTCTACAACCTATTAAGAACCGTACTGTACTACGCATCGCGTGTTTCTACCAAATCGTTATCAGACCTGTGTAACTGTGAGTTAAAGTTAGTACCTGGAGTTTATCCCGGCTGGAGCACATGTGGCGAAATAAACTTTAGTAATCCCGAAACGAACGTAAGCGGTCAAGAGCCGAGGATACACTTGGTGATATTGACCGCCACGTTTTTCCTAATCCTCGGCCTGGAAAAGTTTTTACGAAATAAGAAAAGAGCCGGCAGGGCAACACTTCGAAAACATATCAGCCGGTAAAAAGTTTGCGCGCTTGCTTGATGCAACCGACAGTGTTTTACTTATAGGCATAGCCAACGATATTTAGAGATACTGGTGCATGGGATGTGTGTGTGAGAGAGAGAGAGAGCGTTCGAGAGAGAGAGAGAGAGAGAGAGAGAGAGAAAGAGAGAAAGATAAAGATAAAGGTAAAGGGAAAGTTTTTGTGATGGGATCAAAAAAGATAGAGAGACGAAGAGTGAGAGAGACATCTAATCATATATGAAATGGGAAAGAATAAATAATGAATAAATGGATGGATGGATGACAGTAAGAGAGACAAATGGATGGTGGGATACCAAGATAAGCGTATTATATTGATAGATTGATAAGAGCTTATTGATAACTGAACGATTAATCGATATATAGTCATTCTAGATATATTTATGTTATGGATAAATATGATAGACAGATAGAAATGACAGCAGTTAATAGATAAGCAGATTTATAAATTAAAAGATAATAGATGGACTGACTGGCTGAAAGTAAGAAACTCATTAATTTTTTTAATAATTAATCGTGCTGTACAAATAGTTTAACAAATTTAGATTAACAGTGCATAAGTTAAAGCTAATAAATTCCCACTAAAACCGGAAGGCACAGGCTAGTTTAGATTGAACGATAGTTTAAAATTAAAGATTGTTTCAATACATTACAATATTAATGAGACCATTAATGAGACCTTTAGATTTCAGTGTACAAAGTGCAAAAAAGGCTTGAGGCATTGTGTATTCTGAGTTGTATAATGGCAAAGCCAGTTATCACATCGGTTAAGTGTTCCGGGTTCCACAGGTTCACTGTTCGAATCACATGGCTCACCTGTCACTGATGTGGCCATTAGTCCGTGAAACTGACGTTAAATTCGGCTTTAGCATTTTATTCATGCTAAAAACCTTAAAAACCTTGCCCCTGTTGGATCCGGGAAACTTGAGAATAGACCAACTGAAAACTGCACAAGCTTCGTAAAGCCGACTAACGCAGATATTTTCATACTGAGGAGGGCAACGGGAAACCACGTCGGATGTCAGAATATATATTCCCAAAAAAGGTTACATTTTGGGTGTGGTAAAAGCATGACCTGTTTGATGGAATCGACTTGGTGATCGATGGGGTGCTCATTAGTGAGCGTGATAGCAGACTGTGCTTCAGAATATGTAACTTGGACCTGCCGTTTGGCAGTGCACTAGAGATAGATAAATCTTAAAAAACTTTATAGTGTATAGTGTGCATGCTTACCTGAAAAATGTATGTTTCTAATCAAACATACACATTATACTGCGTATCAATGGAGAGGTTCCCAACTCATCAGCCATAAAGTCTACAATATGATGTTCAACTTATCTTCAGGATTTTGGCTACTCACCGCTAATGGAGCTTTTATTTATTTCCTATCGGATTGGCCTTCGCGTTATAGTACTCGATGTTGTCAAGGACGTCGGTGGCTTAGGAGAGTTTTTAATTGTTTCTGCATCAAATACGATACATTATTTTAAGATGGTCGCAGTATACAAAATTGTAATTACAACCCCCAGTATAACGAGGATGTAAGTAGGCTATAATGTAAGTATGTCTTCTCCAACTAAAGTACTTAAATAATAATAATTATGAATAGTAATAAATTATAAATGAGTAATAATAAATTAGCAAGTAATATGTAAATAATAATAGTCGATTTTGATAAATAATAAGTAAGTAATAATTAATAAGTAAATAATATGTAAATAATAATAGTTAATTTTAATTAATGCACATTAAATATATAATATTCTTTTATTTCAAATCCATCTGTCAACCGCAGATAATTACATCGGTAACACATATTATACGAAATACAAATACAAAATAAAAAATATCTTAGGTAGTTAAAAGTAAATACGCTAAAGAGTTATGAAACTTGCGAGACTAGAGGACAGTAATGTCATTAAATTGTTGGCATAATAACAGAGAGCTAAAGTTTGCTGGAATCATTTAATATCATGCGAGTATTAAAGTTTTTATCTTCGAGACTAGTTCGTTTGGTGGGAAGCAAGTAGCTTCTGTTGGCAAAGTTTCTGCGAGTTGAATACATGTGCAGATTTAATGGAGGCAAAAGAGGCGCAAGTACGTGGTTAGGATTAGTGCTAATGGCACTAAATAACTTACTATCAGCAGAAGCACAGATAGCTTCGAATGTAGAATCTGTAGAGTAGAAATCGGCCTTTTTTACTCTCCTTAAGAAGGCTTCAAGGCGGTTTCTATTTTCTGAATTTGTAATTGTATTCAAATGATGTAAATAATATGTAAATAGCATAAATTAATGTAGTTCAGTATTATTCTCGTATTTAATGTCTTCAAGCTGTATTTTATTTTTACTTTTGTCTGTTTATTTAATGTTAATGTTAATGCCTTTTCATTTGATTATTGTTGCAATTGTATTATTCGTATGGACTCTCGTGCCACAATACTTCATGAACAATAATAATAATAATAAAATAAATAAATAAGAATAATAATTTTTATGGCAGAGTGCGTCCATGGTTCTATGGCAGCGTTTGTCCATGGCGATCTAACGCTACAACGCGATTTTCTTCCGCGGCACTTTCAGCGACATGCATTTTAGAGGCCAAGATATTAATTTTAAATGTTTTTAGATCTATACTACTTTTTTAACGTAATAAAATTTCTTTTATCTTATTTTTTGCCCAGGGTCTTTCACCACACAGGGCATTTTAATAAAATAAAATAATAATGAACTGCACATGAGGTACAAACTCTGGACAGAGGTTGAGTATAACAAAGATTTGTACAACTTTAGCAGGAGCTGATAGATAGTGCAGGCAATGCTGAGGCTGCTGCCCCACAGCCGTCCGGGAAGTCCATCCATCCGGTAGGGATCGGTGGGGGGGGGGCTGATCCTTGATCTTGGAGTCATAGTAGACTAGAGTACTGATAATTATCAAGCATACTTGAAGACTTACGTGGACAGGGTGTATAAAAGTGTATATTATGTCTCTATCTCTATATCTAGGGCACTGCCAAATGCCATGTCCAAGGTATTATGTATCCAGTTATTATGTAAGAAATATAATATTCTTCTTCTTTCAGGTGTTCTGCCGGTTCCCAGCTTTGGCGGTCATGGTTTTCCAAATATCTCTGTCTCCAGCCAATGTAATCATTTCTACTTCTCCACGTTCATCATATGAACAATGTAAGTATAATGCTGATTGGTATATGTTTTCACAATCCCCTGATTGGTTCCCTTTATTGTTTTGAGTGCATACATCGAGAAACTGGAAAGGAAGATTTTGATTCAATTGCTTATTGGCGATTTTCCGCATCCAGTAAATATAGTATATTTTCCCCGGATAGTTGTGAAGGAACTGCACCGGCTGGTGGGGGGGGGGGGGCGGGGGCGCACAGCTTGATAGACTGATTTATCTACTTTCAGCTGAGTTTTGAGTTACAGACAGAAAGTGAGTTAGAACTCTGCGCCTCTCTCTGTCCCATTTACTTTTATTAGACTCCACAAAGCTGGTTATAAAATTACGCTTATTAAAAGTTTAAAGATGTTACACATTCACATAAAATAGGCCCTACACAATCTATAGGGCCTGTAATCATAAGAAAAGCTCATTATTTCAAATTTCTAGATCATAATACTTAACCTACTACAACATAACTATTCAGTCATTTCCAAAGATCTTACACTCACTTTGGTCATTTGTGAGTGGTGTGGTAAATTACTCATATGAATCCATTGATGAAAATGAATTATTTTCATAGCAGTCAACCAACCAGGCTCACGAATCATATGATTAATTTCTTATTATTTTTGATACACTCCAGCAAAGTGTTAACTTCACTTTGTTATTAATTTACTGTTAACGGTTCGAATCCTAGGGCTTACCAATCACTGATGAAAGCCACTATGCCGCGAAACTGATGTTATATTCGTCTGTAACCTTAATCGGTCATTGCAATCCATTATATTATATTAGCCTACTGTATCTACCTTGCCTATAACAAGAAGAAACAGCAGCGTATTCCAGTTCTTGGAATCCACGAGATAGGCTAATGTGCTTTAAGGTCTAAATTCTTAATGTGTTTAAGGTCTAAATTCTTAACTTCAAATATGGTTTATCAATCCAATGGTTTTGAAGTAATTTCTATCTTGATGGTTCTTGATGATATTGAATGGTTCTGAAGTAATTTCTATCTTATGAAGTAATTCCTATCTTCTCTCTACTTTAAATTGTTAACTTTATGTGTGAGTTACCACTTACTCACACTGTTGCCTGGCAACCACCATAGATCTGGAATTCAGAATTGGACTTATAACGTTATATAAATTCTTTTTGAATCGCTCGTGTTGAAGTTATCAGCGGTTTCAGAGAGACGTTATGTAACGAAAACCAGGCTTTAGAAACCGATATCGACAGCCTACCAACGCCATAACATAAACCACATTAGCCTAAAACTTCACAGGGTGCCGTGAAAACAAAGAAAAGACGTTTTCTGAAGGTACCGGTATTTACTTCTTTAAAAATTGCACTAGGGCCAAGTTTCCACGTGGTCTAATAAATGTGTGCGATTTCTGATTTGAAAGAATGGTCATTATCCTAATGCGTTGTTTACTAGCCTGTAAAAACGAATTGCATTAGTGGCTTAAAGTGACTGTAAGTGTTTTGCCTGTGTCCAGCAAATTTTGAACCCCCGCTCCAAGAAATCTTTCGAAAATCCCATAACATGGACCACGATTTCGCCATTCCTTCGTCACTAGTTGAACACCTTTGGGATCAGTTCCCTATTGACCCTCCATTACCGAGAACAGCAGCTTTTGTAGAAGTATCGTCACTCGATCTGAATCAGATTTATTGAATAAAATTTATCAAATACAAAATAGTTGTATAAAATTGATAAAGAATCCTATTGGTGTTTGATCAGTGTTTCTATATTTAGGTTTTAAAAATTAATTAATTATTAATTATTAATATTAATTATTAATTACTTATTAGTTAATTAATTAAATACACCTGTAAGAATTTTATCTAGATCTGAAAAATCTGAGCAAAATGAAATATACGAAAAATAAATGATGCCTGTGAGTCCATTTAATTTTTATGGTCAGAGCTGTCTTGTTGTTGTAGTTGTTGCTAACTCAGGACGCCAGCCGCGGTACTGACGCCATTTATAAAGACATTTACTGACTGTATTCCCTGCTTAATATATTAGATAGCTTAACTTTGTATATTTTGTATTGCGTTGGCACTGTACTCGTATATCGTTGTGATATTTCTGTTACTTTGATATAAGATTTCTGCGTTATGACAGATCTCAAGAAATAAACGAATATATATTATACACCATCTATCCTGTCATTAGGAGGGGTTCAGGGGTCATCCTAACTCGTTCTTAGTCAACGCCATTGAGTTGATCGATGGTGTGCTCATTAACGAGAGACAGAGAGAGAGAGAGAGAGAGAGAATAGATTCAATGTAAAAATTGTTTTGCATCTGTCATGTGATAGCATTGGGTAAGATACCTGACAACCGGGTCCGTCTCTGACAGTATCCTTGGATACGGAATCAGACATTAAACTTAGCTTTACAGCTTTACTGAATTGCTCATCTTCGGAAGTTTAAATTAAACTGATAATTTCGACCGTAAATGTTGTGTTCAGTAAATCTCGATTTAAATAATCAATTGCTGTATTATATAACGATAGTATATAATTTGTAAATACTATTATAAGCAATTATACCCTCACTAACCGAAATTTAGCCACTGCGGCTTGCCAGACCACTTGAGGAAGACGATGTAATATGGAACTGAGAATACTAGAGAAAGGAAAACTCCTATTCCAGATTGGACTGGATTTGAAATCAGTGGCACGCACACCAGTAGGACGAGCAGAATCGAATAGGCTATAGGAATAGCTAGTGGTAGCTGAAATATAAATATAAAAATTATTGTAATAATGATTAAAATTAAGAAGTGAAACAAATAATATCGCAAACAAATCTTAAAAGAATTTCGGTTTAATAGAATTAAATAATAATATGTAATCTACTTCGGATCTATACAATTTGGCGTTGTCAAGTGGCGTAATCATTCCGCCCGTGTGTCAATCAGAGCTTGCGCAGTATATAATCTCTATCTTGCAAAACGAGCCGTTTTTCTCCATTGCACTAAAAAATTTACGGTCAGTCAGACTGAGCAACTTTTTCTTTAGCGATCAGCTCAGCG
>JAQFZF010000162.1:0-21230 GCA_034695365.1 Enchytraeus norvegicus
CAAAATGGATTTCATTTTTGAAATCAGCACACCTCAATTAGTAAGGAACACTTATTTTAATAAATAATAAATCATTTCTGAATTTTGCTGGATTTGATATTTTGACATTGTAACATGCAAAATAGCAAAATTGATATTTAAATATCTCAAAAACTGTACGTGATGGTACATGAGCTAAACGGACTTCATTTATGAAATCAGCTCAGCCACATTAGTCTAGAACACTTGTTTGTATTAGAGAACCAGGCAAAAAAATTTAATTTGTTGACCAGTGTAATTATTGTATCCTTGCGTTTTTGATACAGATAGGGCTATCTAGGGAACGAAACATAGTTTTAAAATGTATTGTCGTATTTTCTTTTCTTCGCTAGATGGGCAACGCTGATTCAGGAATCAAACTGAGACAATCTGCGACAGGTGCCCTTATGGCGCAATCGGTTAGCGCGTTCGGCTGTTAACCGAAAGGTTGGTGGTTCAAATCCACCTAGGGGCGATGCTTTTTTTCATTAATGCAGCAGTAAATCCGATGGTAATAAGTCAATCAATCAATGAGGATTTAACTTCCGGTTCCTCACCCGAAGGCGATGTCGGGGGCCATTCAATATATTTTGAATGGTTCTATGTAAATATGTATATGTAGGTTCTGTGTGTATAATATGTAAAATCACATTAAATGTTGTCATATTAAGTGTTGTTGTCTGTTCTTATCACTCTATGGTTGTTGTCGGTACTGCACGAAATAAAGCCGGGTATAGAATTATGAAGGGATAAAAAAAGTTATAATTATGCGGTGGACCTGCTACTAGGCAGCACAATTAGATCACTCACTTGCTCCACACTTTATAGAAGCTTGGCCATTTTTAACCGGCGCTAAAAGGAACTGAAACCGATGCGCCACTGGCTCAGCCAGTGGCGCATCAAGCTTGGCCATTTTTAACCGGCGCTAAAAGGAACTGAAACCGATGCGCCACTGGCTCAGCCAGTTTTGCTATATATCGACGTCCCTGACTCGCCTTCGGGTGAGGAACCGGGCATTAAATCCTCATTGATTGATTGATATCCTAACTCCTAAGTGACTGGGCGTTTATTATTTCATAGGTCTTACATTTTATGATCATGTGATCTACTACTACAGGGATAACATGTTAATATGTAGAATTCTAGACTTGCTAGGATATTCATATATGATTAGATTTGATTAATGAGATTTGTTGACAGATTAAACCATTAATCAATCGCTCAACGATACCGAATCCTTGAATAGCGTCATAACCAAGAGCACATGGGTGACACCCACAACCCCTTTTACTTTCAGCTCACATGACCCGTGACAACACAAGAACTCAACAGAACTTATCTTTGATCAACTAGAGTCCTGACAACAGTCCTGCTTTATACGCATGATATATTGCTATCTAGCTGTAGCTGATCATTCAATAATGGTCTTGTGTCTACTCCTTCTGAGTTCTCATCAATTAAAAATTATTATAAATCTAAAATATGGCGCCTACTTAGACCATGTATAGGCCTACGTCCAACCTATGGCAATAAAACTATTAGACCAAGTCTATTGAGTGCTTCGTTCTGTGCATCATTCTAGAATAATAAGGAACAGTATTGCGTACTGTAGTCTATACTACTATTATAAACATAATCGAAGATAAGACATGCAATTGAGTTGAAAAAAGATTTTTTCCTGTATATGAGAAATGTATCATATCCTACCCATTTATAATTCGATGAGTAACTTTGATATTGTACGAGTAGGCCTACTACTTGGTATTATGTGACAAAAGTAATAATGAAAGCTATACATTTGAATATTTCGCAGATATCTTATTAACAATGTTCCAGCAAGCCCTAATTCACAAATCTTATTTTATTTCTATGCATTTTTAATTTTCTAATAACATATGCAAAAGATGGAGAGATGAAGAATAACTCTCCCGGTATGTTTATAAAGTGACGAACTTTGTACAAATACAATGCAGTGAAGATTTAACGTCAGTTTCATCAGCCGAAGGCGATGTTCATATGATTCCTAAATGAGACAAACGGATGGAGTGTTTCATGATGAGTTGTGGAAGAGATTTGATGCTTCAAGCTGAGAATTGAACACAAAACGTGAGTAGTGAAGATCATAGGACATCAAAGTAGAAGATTGCGCCATCTGTTTGGAGCCGCCACTGATGCCTTTAGTCAGAAGGATCGTCGCAACTAAATTCACAGCATAATATACATCAGTTCAAAAAATAGTATACAATTAGTGTGCAGCTAATGTGCTATCAGTGTACAAGCAGTGTACAACAAGTGATAGAAAGCTTGACAATAATACAATAGATATTTTCTTCACGCGTGTTTGTGCTTCAAATGACAGTATAAGCCCATAGGTTCCGGTAGGATAGCGTAGTCGGTAACAAGCTTGCTCGATGAGCATGATGTAATGGGTTCGAGTCACGTAGCACAAATTGATTGCTTAAGCCGGGTCCGTCTCTGACAGTATCCTTCGATACAGAAACAGTCGTTAAAACTTAGCTTTGCAGCTTTTTTACAGTCAGATTAGAATGGGTAACCTACGTATATTATAATGATACAAATTTAATTTGACTGGCATACGTGTTTACTTAAATAATTATAGGCCTATCATACACTGTAAATCACAATGATATTAAATCGTTCTTTACAATATATACATTAGAAAGCTTCAGTCCTTGTTGCTAGTAGGCCTACACATTTATACTCCGATATCCTGTTACCCAGAGTACTATTTTGATTGTGTTTGTATTATTACATTGTTGTGTTAATGCAATATCTTACCTTCCATTACTGATTGGAGATGGTTATATTCTACAGATCCAGAATTCACAGTTATCAGTAACCCAGATAATTCTTCATGTAAATTCTCTAAATGCTGTCAATATAAAAATAAAAATGGACACAGTAATTACACAACCATTTCAATATACAACAAGATGGCAACAACAAGGAATCTAATAAATACTGCGAGTGTGAAAAACCAGAACATGTACAATTGCTTTCTTGTCCGGACCTGTAATGAGTAAAAAAAAATTGAGAGCTTCAGGCAAACATTTCAGAGGAAGATTAAGAATTACATACACAAAGAGTCTCATTGATTGGAAGATAATATTGACAAATCAACGATGATCAGACCGTGGGAATCAGAGATGAATGGAGCATCATGACCGTCTTAGAGTGGAATGAAGAAGGAATCTGGAAGAAGGAAGAAGTATATACATGTTCATAACTGTATCTAACATACGTTTAACTATATGAAGGTTACTAATCATTCACATGCCGGTAGGTTTATATTGTTTGACTGAGAAGCTTAATAATATGGGTTTTCTGAAATTATTGAGATTATATTCAGAACTTTCAATTTAGGCAGATGTTTCTAAAAGCAAGTAGGTCTATTTTACCTGTTGAGGTCGAATTATAAACTCTTTTATAGATGCATTTTCTGTAGATTCTGTACCATTTGGCTGAAATAGAAACGCACAAATGTAAATTCTATTTGTTAATAAAATAAATGTGTACCGTATAGAATAAAATAACATAAATTGGCTATTAGAAATATATTATATATACCATATTTTTCGCCACATGGTCATAGAAACAATGTGCACATTAAAAATTATTATAAATTGAAAACGAAATCGAAAAGAACAGAAAGAATACAGTGTACACTGTACACTGTACAGAAACGAGAAAACATGCCCAGCATAAAGGAAATAGCCCAGCATTTAAGAATGATTGTTCATAGATTTAGCAGATAACAATGAATATGGCTCAATCAAAGTCTATATAATATAAATATAACATGACATAATTACAAATTTTATATATTTTTTTCAGTCTCTTCTATTGTAATTAATCCCGTCACAAGAACTATGCCTTTATCACTACTAAAATTAGCATGTGCGTTCTGTCATGTGTGAAAATATACGAATAAAGTAAACCTTGATATTCGACATGAAAGTAGGAGAGGAAGAGAGACTCTCCATCAGTTGTACTGAATCATTCAGTCCTTCTAGATATTGTTCGTATGCGCCATACCAAACTTTCAACTGTTCATCACAAAATATTTAATATGAAACATGAACATTTTCTAGTTAATTTCGAAGTAGAAAGCAAACGTAAATTAATTGATTAATATATAAATACATAAAGCAGCAATAGTTATATAAATCATAGTAATAATAGCAATATAGAGTCTTTAACAAATCCCGAATATTACTGTGGTTTCACTGCATTCGTAAGCTTATTTTACGTACTTACAGCTTATAAAGTGTCAACTATTTTACATAACTATTGAATGTGTATGTACAAATAAAGACGCATAGAATAGTTAATTTAGAATTGAGTCTGATAGAGTGCTTGAGTATAGCCAATAACACCCTTGCCCATTAAATAAAAGGCCGCCGGTTCAGAACTGGTATCAAACGGTTTGATGCTGGTATCAACTGTTTGAAGCCGGTTCAGAACTGGTATCAAACGGTTTGGTTTGGAATCGGCTTCGTTCTTCCCTGGCAGCTTTTGTGGATAAGAAATCAGATAATACGAGTAAAATACAATTAGGAATTAATGTCCGCTTCTCGCCCGAATGCGATACCATGGACGTCTCAAGCAGACTATGCAATTGCAAGTTCAACGCCACTAGAACACATTTGCCAATTCGTAGACCGAAGACAATTAACTCCTAATCGGTTATGTATAAGAATTTTAATAAAAACCTTTGAGATATATAATGTTCCGATGGTGCAGTTTGAATCCGCACCAGGCTCAACACAGCCTAATGATCTTTTGACCTGATCATCCTCCTTATGAGACAGCGACTGTCTTTCTGAGAATCTAACGAGATATTCTGACAGAACCACCAGCTTCTCCACATTCTGAAACAGCGTCCAGTGCTGGGTTCTAGATAATGTGTGACGTAACGGACGTGAAAACGTCCGAACTCCCTGTTGGAGGTCCGTGACGTATTGACGTTCCATGTCCACGATTCTCTGGGCGATGCTTTGATATTCCTTGCTCATTATCAGTGAGCAGGATTGTTGATTTTCCTATATAATGTCAAATATTTTTTCTATATTACAAATTTGATACATGCCATTCCAATTGACATTATAGTAATATAAAAAATTAGAAGAACAAAGAAAGAAAGAAAGAAATTTAGAAGAACATTACAATTTAAGAACTCGGTTCATTAACATATAAATCTGGGGCCTGGATTACATTACACTTCGTAATCCAAGGAAATTAAAACTTGCGCTCTGTTTTGTTTGTGTACAGTAGTCATAAATAGAGGCCTGGGAGACACAGAGGTTAAGCATCTCGCTATATAAGCGTTTAACTTGATCGATTAAGTTGCTTGCTACAAAAGACACTTAAATTTGATAGTAAATATATGAGCACGCGTTATTGTAAGTGCTAAATATCATTTACATACAATATGTAAACTTAATGTTTGCTTGAGTACACAATAAAACTTACCAGAGAACACTCTGTTTCGAGGCATATATCAATATCATCTACAGGTAATCCAACGAAGGTTCTCGATTTTGAAAGATCTTGAGTTGACTTGTCTGACATTGTAGGGTCTTGCTGAAAACTTCGATCCATGGTGAAATGTGATTCATTCGTGGAATCCGATGAATAGGAAAAATAATCACTGCTTTTCTCGATGTCATCTAAATCAGGATTTTCGTCAGACCTTTCAGAACCAAAATTATCGTCAAAATTGGATAAATTCCGGTGTCTATTTCGAAGCTCTGATAAATGTGTCACATTGCTCGAGTTATTTGACTGATTCTCAATAACGCTTAGATAAGGATTCCATACAGTTTTGTCTGCTACCACACTTCTTCCACATTCAATGAAAGCTTGATTGTGTTTGCTGGAGGATGGAAGAGCGGATGAAGAATACAATGAGGATTTCACGTCCGGTTTCTCGCCCGATGTCAGAGACGTAGGATGATTCTGTAATGGAGACGTTTGAACACCAACATCGTTACATGTCTTCTGCTTACGATTAATATTCAAAGTCTCATCTGTTGAAGAAATAATTTCCAGCTCGCACATAATTGTCTTTAGTCTGTGATGTTGAACTGTCGTGAGGCTATAAATACTATGCGATTCTTGGTCTTTGTGTAATCTAGAATGTTGTAAACTAGAATGCTGTGAATGTTGTAATCTAGAATGTTGTGAATGTTGTGTTCTAGGATGCTGTAATCCAGAATGTTGTAATCTAGAATGTTGTAAATGTTGGAATCTAGAACGTTGTAACTCAGAATGTTGTACCCCTAATCTAGAATGTTGTAAAGAATTTACACGCAGACTTTTATGTTTCATACTCGATAGCTTTATGGAGTGCTCATCCAATTTCTGTTTGGTGTTATGAGAGGTACACCTACATCTACCACCTATGTTAGGAATTGATGAAGTTGTTTGCAAATCATGACATTTACTGATACTATTACGAAAATCGCCAACTGTATTTAGTTTTGGATTATGCAACAATGTCGAAGTTTCATCACAATCAGATAGAGCTGATGCGGACAAATGCCTCCTAAAATTGTCAACAGTATCACAGATTTCACGGAGACCACGGCTTGAATTCCGGCTGTAAGATGTTTCATCAACTTTACCTATAAATCCATATTGCTGAATTAGTACTATTGAAGCACTGGGCGAATCTTCATCGAATTGTTCAAGCTTATCACTTGTTTCTAATTCTCTCGTAGGAATCAAATCTTTTAATTTTTGGTTTAAATTATTTTCAGGCACAATTTCTGAGCCTAGCCTGGTGATATTACAATCGACTTGTGATACAATATTGGTATGAGATTTCAAGAAGTCTAAATTTAATCTATTACTTGCGAATTGAGCTTTCGATAAATTCCTAATATTATCATCTGACACTGCCGAGAAAAGGTCACTGTGCTTATTCTCATCCAAGTTCCTGCAATATTTTGCAACTGAATTTTCTTGTACCAATCCCCGAATTGAAGTTTCTTTTGAAACTGCTTCGACTTCATCGAATTTCTGCTCACGTTTTGAAAAAGTATTAGATTTGACATCGGAAAACTGATTTAATGGTATCTGTGCAGAATATGGCATCCTATTGGAATAAGTTCTAAATTCTCTGAATGGACGATCGCAATAAATGTCATTTAATTCCACATGATGGAAATTATTCCGCACATTTGGCAGAATGCCAAGGGGAATTTCACCATAAGAGGGAAATCCCTTGACCGAATGAGAACAGCCTTGTGGAATATTTTCGTTGTTTTTCTCCTCAGTCTCGGCCTCGACAGAAGACTTCCCTGCGGAGGCTGCTGATGTTGAATCAGGCTTTCGAATGACGGTTACTACCAAAGTATCCGGTGACTTCCTGCAGAATAATAAATATAAGAATACATTTATTTTAAAGAATTTCAGACACAATCAGTCAGTGGTGTAGCCAGAGTTTAATCTCGAGGGCCACTTTGGTCGTTGGGCGGGGACATAGCCAATTTTGGGGAAGAATTTCTCAGAAATGTAAAAGATACATGAAAAAGCATTGAGACCATCTTGAGGGAGAGCATGCCCCGTCTGCCCCCCCCCCCCCATTCCCTACTCGCCTGGAAGCAGTTTAATAGATATGAACATATTTAAAGGATATAAAATATCATGGACAATGTTAAATAGAATAATATCATACATAGACTGACTTGCATTAGAGAAGAATTAATAGTTATTCTTGATTTATTTACTTGCGTTACAGTAAAAATCGGACATATCCAACAATTACTTCAACGATATAAATGATACAAAGCTCCGAAGGGACTGACATGTGCCTCTAGAGTAATTCTTATTAGTAATAATTCATACTTGTAAGCCATTGAGGCGCGGCATTGTTGTAAAGGTGTGATTAATCAGTGACGTTTAATTACATAACTTGTGTAACATTGTCTGTATATTATGTGCATCGTTGTAAAGTATAGAGATACCTTGGCATGATATACTATATCAAACATTAAACATTAGTCTGCTTGGATATTGTTCATTTCCCACCTGATGAGTCTTGCCACTGATCTGGCAGAAACTGCGAGTGTATTCAGACCATTAATTTCCTGGATGATGTCCCCTCTCCTCAGTCCCTGCTCATGGGCAGACCCCTCAATCTTAATTCTACCAATCATGACGGGAGCTGAGTGCCTGACAGTGAAACCAAATCCGCTGGGCTCCTTGTGTAATGTATACTGAAATCGTTGGCAATAATAATAACAATAAAGGGTTAAAGTCCGTTTCCTTACCCAAGGATGATGTCAGGGACGTCAGCGTTAGCAGGAAAAATGAGGTAGTTCAATGCATGACTTCTAATTTTACTATAACATCTTTTATTGTTGTTATTTATCACTGCATTATTGCAGACATATATATACTGTCTTACATTGTCCATTAGCATATCATACTTTTTGTGATAAGCTCTTGAATTTAGCCCTAAGCACATAAGAAATAAACGGACTTAAATTAAAAGGCTTGCTAAATTCGATACCTGACGTCGCCTTCGGGTGAGAGACCGGACGTTAAATTCTCATTAAATTGTATTGTATTGCATTGTAAACCTCTAACATACCTTGATCGTCTTGGTTGTACCACTACATGCTTCCTGCGTTGTTCTATATTCACAAAAGTCGGAAACTGAGTTATTGCCCGTTGGTAACATTCCGGCCAATTTTGGATTATATTTCTGCCCATCTGTGGAAATCAGCCTGCTGGAAGAATTTTTAAAATCTCGTGACTTAGACAACACTTCTGCATGATCCATATATGTGCTTCTAGCAGCCTTCCGTTTACAGGACTTGTGATCAAGTTGATTACGGAGGTGGCCAGAGGAACAGTTCGCATTCTCATATAAGGTATGATCAGTGGAAAACTTAGTTACCTCTAAATCTGAATTGTTATAACATTTCTGCAGATTTTTCAAAGTCAATCCATTTCTACAGCAACAGTTTTCTTTGTTTAATTCGTTATTTACGGATTCTCTCTTCGCCGTTTCTATATATTCATTCATGGAATACGTCGAACACAAAGTACAATTTTGTAAGTTTTGAGTATCTTCATCTTGTAGAAGAATTGTCGAGTCATTTGAAATGGATAATTGAGATGAATTTGTAGTGAAGTATTCTCCCTTTTTAAATCTTTCAGGTTGAAAACATGTATTCAGATAATTGTTACGTTTGGATAATCCAGTAGCTGACTGTGATAAAGAATAAACAGTATAAAGAGTTTGTTAAATCAAGAAATCCAAGTTGTTAGTGAGTTAATGTAAAGATTGTTACAGAATAAGGATGTATAATGAGTCTTGAATTTAATTGAATTTAATATAATTTGTCTTCAAACGAATCAAATCATCAAAGATGTACTAACTAACAGAGAGTTCAAAATGGGACAAAAAGCCCGAAAGCACTAACTCTATAAGCCTATTTTGCACAAAAGTACATGTATAAGAATCGTAGTAAAGTAGGAATATGTAAGTGCCACTCGTGGCCTGTATTACCGTTCACGTCCACAGTTAATATTTTATCTAACCTTGTAACTATGAATGTGTGTCGTGATAAATCAATAAATAAATCAATAAATAAATGTATCCCGCACATATAAATCAAATTATGCATTGTATGTCAAAATACTCCGACAGTATCCTTGGATGCGGTAACAGACTTTAAACTTAGATTTTTCAGCTTTACAACAACGCGGCTATAAATATCTTCATCAGACAATTCAGCGTATATATGGATTTTGTATTATAAGGTAGTGATGACAGAGCTGATATATAAATTCTTTTAATACTTACGTGAACTTCAATGCAACAGTTGTCAGACTTGTTCTTGAAAGGTTTCAATCTTCCAGACACACAGCAAAACATTTTCTTATCGCTGTACAAAAATAACACGCTCTTAAGGTCATTTGTCTATACTGAAAATATGTATGTAAAATATGCATATCCAATTGTGTTCAACACAGGGTCTTAGTAGCTTATGTTTGTAATAGTACAACTAAATTGACTGCACTCTGAATTAGCAAGTGATTTGCGACTTTATTCAGAGCAGCTGGTTAAGCTGGTTTATCTCTATCCTGCTAGGAAACCACATTAAAAGGCTATCATTAACCCTATATTCCTACATACCGAGACTGGGTTACTACTGGGGGGGGGGGGACAAAGGGGTCAAAGCCTGGCCAGAATGCGAGGGCACACCACAGGGGGCCTGATTTTAAGGACATGGTAGAGATAAGATTGGTAATATGTGACTGCACTCAGTGAACTCGGTTAAGTAATAAATCACTGGAGTAAATATTAGAAGCCGTTAAAACTTACAAATGGTAGAGATCTGAAATTTTCGAAATTATTTAAATATATTGGCATTTGTTATCTACTTTCCTTAGAAAAATGTCCACAACTTAACTCGACACTAACATCCGGTATATTAAAGAGAACGACATCAATGCCTGCGAAATCTCAATTTTATAATTTTATATTAGACTAAACAATTTATTGAGTACCTTTCGCTGCAGTGATGGGACTCGAGAAATAGCAAATCGACTAGCAAAAATTATAAAAATCAGTAGAAACTAGCGCAATACTACCGTATGTGATTGAGCCATCAATATGTCAGTATTCCTTCAGTGGTTTATTGCCTGAAAGAAACCTTGTAAGGTCAACCAAACCGCAAGGTGTAATTATGTTTGACCCGTCAAAGGGTAGGGTTAGAATTACCCGAGGATATGCGGTATTACCGTTACACCGACAAATGGGGTTTAGGTTGACCTTAGCAATATTTCTTTAGTGAGGTTGATCATACTGCATTAGAAGAACAGTAGGATTATTATATACTAAATTTACAAATCTGATATCATTTTGTTTGCAGTCAACTATCATATTCTATAAAAAATTAAAACTAACGGCCTTTTAGCAGTTAGAGTGATTAACTATTAAATTGTTTTATTTCTAGTGATCTGCTCTACAAATTATGTTAACAATTATAGTAATTTATAGACCAATAGGGTAAAATTAGTCACAAGAAGCTCAAACTGACATTAGCCAATATAAATTTTAAACCTTAGGTTAAATGCCCCTTGCATGTAGGTATACTTCCAATATTTCTCAATT
Organism: Enchytraeus norvegicus; assembly: GCA_034695365.1. NCBI lineage: Eukaryota > Metazoa > Annelida > Clitellata > Enchytraeida > Enchytraeidae > Enchytraeus > Enchytraeus norvegicus. The sequence continues at coordinate 11,174 of JAQFZF010000162.1, forward strand.
AGTAGGATTTAAGCCTACGAGCAAGATAATAGAAAATCCATACACTATAATAATGTCATGGGATAAGGAAAATAATTGTGTACAACAATAATGCGTGTGTACTAAATATCGCCGCTCAACTTAGGATTGCATGCTTTCATGTTTCCATTACATAACGAGACTCTTTCAAGTCAATTTAGGATTATCCGGAAGTTACATAATCTGTTAGGACATCTGTGAACAGAAAAGAAACTACTTTGATCGAAATAGAGTTCCTAATCTCTATATTGAAGCATGCGTCTCAAGACATGTTGTAACCTACATGTAGGCCTACGTAGATCTTAACTAGCATTACGAGATATTTCAAACGTAACCTGATTTTATAACATAACCTGATGGTTGTACAAATGTAACTTTTTGGATAGATAGAGTGAAATACTTCCGACAAATACTACTTTTAATATAACACCGTAATGCGTCGTAATGCATCTTGAACTATTATAGTCTTCTGTTACTTGTAGTCTATAAAACTGTTTGCAGTTGCATAGACTCCTTGAGACGTCCCTGACTGTCCTGACATCGCCTTCTGGTGAGGAACCGGACGTCAAATCCTCATAGTATCTTATTGTATTGTTATCGTCATTAATTTATCAAATTGATTTAGATGTAAATTAACTAAATTCAGTAAGGTTTCACCACCGTTTTAAAGGTTCATGCTGATTTTTGTCACTATGGTATAACAAACGTTCATAGAAATAGGTGTGAAAATTATTGTTAACGTAAATTAGCATCCTATTGATTGTAGGTGCAACAATTTTATCGTGTTCTTATCCGACTAGATCACACCTGATGCATATTCAATGTTTTGAACTCTGAATATTTTAATTTTGCACATTATAGTTGTGTCACAATCTCACTAATGACATTCATACTGAGCAAATTAACCCGGTAATATGATAAGAGCAGATCTGCTGGGCACATGAGCAGTTCTCTCGCTAGATGGTGAGAAGCATGACTAATTCACGTCCACAAATAACAAAATTATCTCTAGATTGCATTATGACATACAAGTAATTCTCTCTCTCTTTCTCTCTCTCTCTCTCTCGCTCTCTCAGTGCACTGCCTAATGGCAAATCGATGGCATACAATTTTAGGGTTTTTATACCATAATTTCTAGGAGCCAATTTTGTTTTCTGAGGGGTCTGAGGTCCCCTTAACTTCGTTTGTCGGCATCTACGAGACCCGTGCAACTTGTTGGTCTATCCATTGTCTGACATCGTCTATCCTTATGTTTGCGGGTTCAACATGGCAGATCCAATAATAAATTACATAATGAAAGAAAGTAGAATGCAGTCTTATCGAAGTTGACTACATACTGTTGAGTGAAATTCCATACTATAAATTTGCGCTTTCATACTACCTGCTAAAAAAAAGTCATAAATTTTAATAATTAAATTTTACAATTTTAACAAGTAGTAATTAGGAATCACGGTGCTGTAGGACTACACATTTATTGTTGCTAGCAAAAAATAATAATATTTTATTAATCTCATTGTTATTATTGTTCTACCAAAGTAAATGAATCAATCAATAAATCAATGAACCAATCAAAGATTTGCAGTCATTTCTATCCTCGAGCTGATTTCAGGAGCAACTCAGTTTACATACCCGAAGGCGATTTGGTTATGTGTTCAAACTATTGATATTAATTGCATTTCATGAATCCTTTCATAGATGTGCATGCTAGTTAGGTAAGTCTATCATTGGTAACAGAAGGAAGACTGTTGTCAATTACCATTACGTAAATCAGAGGCTGAGATATAAGTAAGTCTCTAATGGTTTTCTTCCAACTCGACTCCGGTGTAGCAGAGATTAATCAGTAAATGTTTTACTAAAATATTTAATAACTATGATAATTTAAATCTTCACATTTTACTTTATCTTCACTTGTTTACTTTATCTATTCCGACAAGGATAGAAATTAGTACAATTAGTTTAAAAAATGAAACTTATGGTCGAGTGTTTCAACACGCATGACAATGTTCATTTGTCTTAAAACAAATTGTTTCTACTTATCTTGACACATTCATAAAGTCATAAAGTGTGCATTGACCTCATGACCAGGGCTGTGCGTAAATTGCCCACAGGTGAATTGCTAAGAGGTCGTGTATTACGGGTTACGAGTAGGTTAAACCAGAGGTTACGTAGCCAGGGGTTATTCTAGTCAGGGTTTAACTATCGGGTTAAAAGCTACATCTGCCACGCTCTCTCTAAACAAATAAACTAATGTATTGCAGGTATTGCAAGGCTGGTGGTTTGTTTTAATGAGTGAGAATTCCTTAGGGGAATTTTCGAATTTTAACCTACTAATTAGGGAGTTGTTAATTATCAGAACTTTCAAATTGTACAACTTGCGCAGACACCGAGAAAGGCAACGGGAAACCACCTCAGAGGCCAGAACTTCCCAATTGAATACTACAAGTTTTGTCTGGTTAAGGCAAGCCTCTTTGATGGGAACAACCGATTCAATCGATAGATGGAGTGCTCGTTACAGTCAATCAGCCTGATTGCACACGTGAATTTGACTGTGTATCTTTAATATGCCTTGTGAGAGAGAGAGAGAGAGAGAGACAGAGAGAGAGAGAGACAGAGAGACAGAGAGATAGAGAAAGAAATAAACCTCAATATACACAGGGAGTACGTTATGGCCTAATCCATGTTCACATTAATATATGTATAGTGTCTTCAACTGTCTTGTGATGAACTAATTCTACTATTCTACTGAAGAAATTTGATTCGTTAATCTTTACCTTTAATCTGGTAACCAATCCCAACCGTACACGCGGATTTATTCATCTATTTACTGAGTTTCGTCAATACAATTATTATTATTCTGTAGAACGAAATGTATAACAAAGTTACATCATTAATGGTTACTTAAACCAGATAATAATAGACCATATATAAATCGACTTTTTCTTAATTTATTTTAATGAGTTTCAGAATAATGGTAATTCCCATAAGACATTCTAAAACGGTTATTTCTTTTGTTGTTGCTTTAGTATACAGTCAAAGTATCGTACCCAATGAACTAAACTTCAATGCGACTTCCATTCAATAACGATAATAAAGTGATTTCTTTCATTCAGTAGTAAACCGTTAAGTTTGAAGTTACTTAATAAACATGCTGTCATGCATTACTAATCAAAAGCAAAGTACCATTTTTGTATAGAAATGTTCTAAATTCAAATCAGAGACGTTGAACATTTCGGTGCCTTGTTGTCACTGATAGATGATGAAACAGGCGTTAAATTTGTACTGATTCCAATTGTATCTTCGTTAGCCGGCAGGCCGCGAAGATGACGTTACATTTGGCTTTAACCTATAACTTTTTGCTTTATCCATATAGAAATATATAGTATACTATATATTGAATATTCTATGATTCTCGCTAATGGAATAAAAATATGATAACAATACCTACAGTGTACATAAAATTAAATAAAATTATTATTTAATCGATTATCCATTCACCTATTCACTATTAGACTTATTTTATTTTATTAATTAATGTTTACCTACATGCATGCCATTTAGTCCAATCTCAAAGCAGTGACATGGCTACCCAGATTTTATTTCATAGTGATTTGCTCTGTATACATAATCAATTTGGTAAGCAATGACACCAAACCCCACACTGGTTTAATAGAGATCTTGATTTACTCCGAGAGTTCGTGATAGAATCTTTGAAGTCTCGAAGGACTACAATGACAATAGAAAGGGACGGTTAGGATTATCCCTGAATGGATTCCGGATAGATTTGTTTTGCAAGGGGTAACAACAACAATGAGAAAATCATTAAATTCAATAGGTCAAATTATACTGGAGATAATTTATATAGAGTTGTGTTCATTACATTAAATCCACGATTGGATTAAATTAATTGAATATACTCGAGTGAAATTCTTCGGCATTTTCATGGCTATATTATTGTCCAAGTATAATTTTGTATATGTGCATGCTCATTCTGCTTTAATTATTATCATTATCATTTTAGTATATTTACTATACTTTTCATGAAAATTACTATTCCACTTTATGATTAACCCATCTAAACGGTAAAAGCCTTAAGCCGAATTTAACGTCAGTTTAACTGCTTTAACATAACATAACGTCTCTGGGCCAGGAAGCTTCAGATGCTTGTTTTAGACCCATTCAACTATTAGCTGAACACATACATTTCTACCTAACAGTTTTCAATTTTGGCCTACATCAAATCATATTTACATAATACAAGTTTTTTAAATCTTGTCCAAAGTCCTCAATTTACAATATCATCAATCAAATAGACTACTAACAGCTCAATAATAAATATTAATAGCATTAGCAGTAACCAGTTCACTTGATATTTAAGATCACACAATTTCCTTAACATATACATCATGCGTCCTAACGGTTAGGCTACATCAGTGAAGGCAGCCCATGGATCCCAACCTTGAACCAAGGCAACCGGAGTCAGACACACAATTGATGTGACTAATATCTGGAAAAGATATTGACATTCATTGAATTTTCGTAAGAGCAAATTTGTCTAACATATGAAAATACGTTTAGAGTTCGCATGGAGTGCTGAGAACACTTGATGACATCATACACATAAAGGAAATTTACATTTTAGATTACACATTACACACATTGGCTTTCATTTTGACTCCTAATAGCATCATGATTGCTCAGCACTCGAACCTGCAATACTTTGTTTACGCAGCATGCTCGCTACCGACTGGACTGATTTACTGAACAGAGTAATGTTTACATACAAGTGCATGAGTTGAACACTGTTGAACAGCTTCTGTGCAAATCGTTTGAAGTTCAGAATAAACCCAAATATATACCTAACTTTGTTCAAATAATTATCTTATTAGCTTATGCGCTGCTATCTATCTCTCGCTTTCTCTCCATATCTCTCTAATGCACTGCCAAATTGCAAGTTCAATGTACATATTCTGAAACAGTCTTCTATCACGCTCACTAATGAGCACTCTATCGAAAATCAAGCTGACCCATCAAAGAGGCTATGCCTTTACCACATCGAAAATGTAACCTTTCTTCTTGTGAATATATATTCTGACTTCCGAGGTGGTTTCCCATTGCCTTCCTCAGTATGAAAATATCAGCGTTAGTCCTCTTTTACGAAACATGTGCAGTTTTCAGTTGGTCTATTCTCAAGTTTCCCGCATCCAACACATGCTTTGCTAGAATTTATATAAACTATGCTAAACATTGTTTGGGTCAATGACGCAGTTGGTTAAGCGTCTGACTCGGGTTCTATAGGTGCGCGGTTCAATTCCCAGTGTTAGATTTAATAAAAGCTCATCAGTATCTTATGTAACCACTCGGCTGGGAGACTGGCATTAATCTAAGACATTCGGTCTTAGATTTTTCCTAAACCAATGACGGAAACAGACGTTAAACTTAGCTTTATGAGCCTATTACACTGCTTTCAGTCCACTGTTCTGTTTATTCGATCACGAACATTCCAGAAATATAAACATCGCCACTCGTCGGTTGTGATATAATTATAGATGCAATATGATCTGACTGGGAGCTCACCCTGGTGTCGAGAACAAAACAAACATCAACGAACATTGATTTACTAGAGCATTCGATAGTGTCAAAATAAATATTGTTTCATTAATACAATACGATGAAGATTTAACGACGGGTTCCTCACGCGAAGGCGTCGTCAGGGACGTCTCAAGCAGATTTTCTTGATTTACTAGAGCATCCGATATGTGATAATAATATTAGTTCATCAATACAATACAATACAATGAAGATTTAATGATAGGTTTCTCATGTGAAGGAGACGTCAGGGACGTCTCAAGCAGACTATACAACTTCAAGCGATGAGCTTCCATTAAACATATTAAATAATTTATTAGATAACTATTGACCAATGCTTGCTTTATAAAATACTATATATATAACGTCTGTTTCGTCATCAGTAAATCATATTAGAGACGGACCTGGCAAGGAACCAAATCCGAAATACCATGCATAACTGAATAGTGTGTTAAAGAGCAGGTTATTACATCGGAATATAATTGCAATCAACATCAATTTCATTTTTATTTAGAAATTTTATGTGAGAGCGAACTTCTATAATTATTGTGATTATCGATTTAATTTCAGAGTTAGTAACTGCTATTAATGCTAATGTTAGAAATGTTACCTTCGATCAGAATGAGAACTTAATTTGTGTACGGTTAAATCTGAAACAGCACCGTATTGCAGTATTTCAACTGCATTTGACTTTGCTAGTCTTGTTTGGGTGGACCGGCTGCATGGTAGTTCTAAACTTGTTGGAGACGTCCCTGATGTCGTCGTCAGATGACGAAACGGAAATTTAATTCGGATTGATTGATTGATTGAGTATAGCTTACCTTCGCGAACAGAACTGATGTACTTTTCGATTATTTGTATAAATAATATTATGTCAGTCCGATTTAAAATTCCTGTAATTGAGATTAATCCGAAAACTGTATACTCATTCCTTTTTCTTCACAATTGCCAGAACTTTACATTAGCAAAGTTTTCTAATAGTTGCTGCACGTAGGTGTTTAAAGCTGCACTCCTAAATATTCAAATGCTTTTAAGCAGACTTTACTGGTGTCAACTACCGTACTAAAATAAGCAGTTATCCACATGATGAATTTAGTTTAATGTATCCTACATTCTACGTAATATTATTCAACAGGTCAACTGCAGCCATGCATGATAGAATTAATATCATTTAAGGTCAAATAACTGTTGCCAATATACGAAAACAGTGCAGTCGTCAGGACAGCTAAACCAGTATACCTCTCCAACTATATGAGTATATTTGTACCTGTTTTCAGAAAGAGTCAGAATCATTAGCGATTAAATATGACACTTGTTATTGGTCTAGGCTACATCCGTTATGTTCTCAAGTGAAATTTCGTTCCACCATGGATGAAATTATCTAGTGTTCTCTCATTTTAATGCATATAAACTCTCTCTCTTTCTCTCTCTCTCTCTCTCCTCTCTCTCTCTCTCTCTCTCTCTCTCTCTCTCTCTATCTTTCTCTCTCTCTCTCTCTCTCTCTCTCTCTAGTGCCGCTAAATGGCTGGTTCAAAGTAGGCCTATACATTCAAATTCACAGTGAGTCTGTCACGCTCGATAATGAGTACTACAGCGATCAAGAAGTTATTCCCATCAAGGAGGATATTCTTTTACCATATCACTACATTCGGAACAATATTTAGAAAATCAGCGAATCCTATATTTTTTAGCATATCCAAAACGTTAGTCAAATAAATCTTAATGCCTTGAGTAATTAACATCGATTTTTCCCGTCCTAAACATGTCACTAGAGGATGTAGTAATATATATGAGAAATTCTTCAAAGCAGCACAAACCATCCCAAACCAAACAGAGAAGCACTGTCCAAACTAACGACATCTGTTAAACTGCATGGCTAAATCATTACACTCTCCCCCCCCCCCCCACCTTTTCTCAGCCTATACCCTGGACTCCACCCACAACAAAATTGGTAACCAATAACATTGGTTCTTACCCCAGAATCGGTTAGTCTCCGAGACCTCTATTAATGATTTTCACACACTGAGAACAAGATATGTAAGCCTATATGTGTAATTGAGATGTATATTGTTTGCATTGACAAGTAATTGAAAATGATGTAAAAAATAAACCGTTTGTAGGAAATATTATCGACCAATTACATTTGATCTAATCCATGTTAAAGCAAAATTTGTTTTCTGATGATAGACACTTTATATCAGGTACTTCACTTTATGATTTGATTCGTATTTTCTAATTTCCCCTCAGGTTTTGTTGCAATATTTTTACTATGGTTATAACTAGAGATGGGAAAGAACTCAAAACTTTGGGTTCTAGTTCGGGTTCTTTGCAAGGTGGGTTCGGTTCTTGTTTGAGTTCTTTGTTTACCTTCAAAGTTTTGGTTCGGTTCTTGTTCGGGTTCTTTGTTTACCTTCAAAATTTGGGTTCGGTTCTGTTAGGGTTCTTCAAAAAGTAGGGTTCGGGTTTGATTGTAGTAATTATTTGATTCTATTTTAAGAACCAGTCCGGGTTCTTTCCCATTCTCATGTTCTCTCTTTACATGATGATGATGAAAACGTCGTTTGAATCATCATATTCATATTGTTGAAGCGTTGCATTTTTCTGTATATATATATATATACATAAAATAGAAATATTAAAAAAAAAATTGAGATAGATGTGACATAAACAAATCGTCGATGTCATTAACAATTTAACACAAAGCCTTTTTTAATAATAGAAAATGTAGGCTATGTGTTAATGATAATTTGTTTATTTATCTATCTTAAAATTATAATTAACTCGTTCAATTTTATGTGTGTTTATGCGAAACCCACTATCATGACTTGATGATTAGCGTTCATTCATTACCGGTATGACTATAAGTTCCTGTGTATGTGTAGGCCACAGTGAAATGCAACGCTTCGACACTTATGACGACGATGATGCAAACGTTCAAAAAGTTAATTAAAAAATTACCTGAGAAGATTGAAACTTTTTAAGCAGGCATAAATACATGTATAATAAAAACCATTTTTCTTTTAAATATAAGAAATTAATATCAGAGTTAAATAGTTTTCGGGGTGTCCCTACACAGCCTACAGTGTCCCCTGGGATCACGGGGGCAGTCTGACCCCTCCATGTCCTACCCACGGTTCACCCCAGCTCCATGTAAAGTTCAAATTGATAGGCTCAGAACTGCAGCCGTGTTGGATGTACAAACACACACAGGCAGACCTACAGCAATAGACATAAGATTGGCTAAACTACAAAATATTGATGTTCAGCATTGACTAATATTTTTGACATAATTATGTTGTCACTACGTGTTGCCATAAACACTTGAAGAATCCGCCCAATTATCCCAAAAATACAATTACTTGAATGGGAAAGAACCCAAAACCTTGGGTTCTAGTTAGGGTTCGGGTTCTTTGCCAGGTGGGTTCGGTTCTTGTTCGGGTTCTTCGTTTACCTTCAAATTTTGGGTTCGGTTCTGTCCGGGTTCTTTGTTTATCTTCAAAGTTTGGGTTCGGTTCTGTTCGGGTTCTTCAAAAAGTAGGGTTCGGGTTCGGTTCTTAAGAACCGGTTCGGGTTCTTTCCCATCTCTAGTTATAACTACATTCATTTGTACTTAGCACTGAATGAATGAATCTAGCGATCAATCACTCAATCAACAACTTTTATATAGCGTAATAATGAGTCTCAGAAGCACTTGAGTAACTTCACCTAATTATGTGATCGAGTTAAAAACATTATTGCCTCAGGTTCAATTGCAGATTTCTACTTAACCATACATTGACAGTAGACTTCTGAGCAGTGACCACAATGACAAACATTATTAGGAGATTCCACTTGAGACGAATATGTGGACCTAGTTTAGGTTTTTGTCTGATGTTATTATTGAATTCATATCCGGTCCAGATGTCGCCCAACTGTCGTTGCATTTTTAGAATGACATATATATGAGATAATGAATCAATCTATATACGATATATCCGATATACGGCGTCCCTGATAGCGCCTTCTGGAAAGGAGTCGGACGTTAAATCCTTGATTAATTGATTGATATCTTCCGTGCAGCTTCTGATTCAGGACCCCTCTGCAAAATATTGTAAATTTTGCTCTTGTCCCCCTCCCCCTCTCTGGCAGACATTGGTAGACAAAGTTATCTTTTCCCACTGGTAGACATCACATAACATAGTGTGAAATGTCATTATGACGGACGATTTTTGTACTGCGTAAAATCTCGTTTCGAAAAAACACGACGGCAGGTCGGGCCCCCCAAAAGGTCCGGGCCCCATGCGTTGCAGGATCTGCAGGGGCGGTAATTACACGCCTGAGGATTACCCTAACCCTCAGGGCCGTAGCCAGGATTTTTTTTCGGGGGGTTTAAAAAGAAATTCCGGATAAATGTCATGAAACGGACTACCGCGGGCCACCCCATTTGTCAAGGTCACATATGGAGGTCAAGCGA